>ML401884.1:7850-22339 GCA_005239525.1 Nicotiana knightiana
GGTGTCGGTGGTTCAGGTAACACTGCCGGTAATCCCTTCGCAAATTCTTGCAAAGCTTGGCTCACATACTCTGCAATCATTTGCTTTACCTGATCTTGTTCCACCATTTGATCATTATTATCATTGTTGTTATTGGATCTTTCTGGGGATTGTTCCCTTGAACCACGTGGGATTCCTAAAGGCGATGGAAGTGGGGTTCCATTCCTTTGCTGGTTGTTATCGTTGGAGTTCGACATAGTTCAGAAGATATCGCTTGAAAATCAAACAAAGATTATCAGATTCCCGGTAACAGAACCAATTTGTTTAACCAAAGAGTTAGATCTTTTGACCAAAGCTATTTTTAGGATGAACACGGGTTTCTGATAACCAAGGCAAGACTGATTGTAGTAATAAGGAAAAATCAATGAGATGTACGAAAATTAAAGTGTATTGCAATAGTAGTTCGGATGTACCTTTACATGTTATATTTTACTCCCTTATATAGGGAATTTCCTAATACAACGTCTGCATTTTTCAGTGATTTAGCATTAATGACTAATTATGACATTAATATAACGTTACAATGAGTAACCGTAACTGTTGCGTGAATGTTGTGTAACGTGTGGATCACTAATTGAAGATCTCTGAATCTGCCATTTGTTCCTCCCAGATACATTTTGACCGTGTCTTTTCATCTTCTCAATTAGGTTGAGACTTCCGTAGCTAATTAACCCGTGGGCGTGATTTGCCGTGCCTCTTTGCCTCATACCTCTTCATAGAGTCCCGTCCAGCTGTCGTGTCTTCATTGCTCCACGTAGACTACTGAGTCATCAAGATTTATTACACGTGTGAAGCTATTTTTTACCATACAATCATGTATCTAAATACAAATTAGTATACATCACTTGTTATAATCTGTATCACCTAGATCAGCATGCCCATAGGTTGAAATAATCTCAAATTGTTTAAATAGCTCCTGTAACTGTGATTGCGTATAGTCCCACGCCTAGGATAGCCTTAGGTAATTAATCTCCTTACATAAAATTGGAAACTGTATTTTTTATTGTTTACTGCTAAGTTTTACAGGATGTAAAATCAGTAGGCAAACTGATTAGGACCCTGCCATTGAATTTGTAAAACAATGTTGCATATTCTGTATATTAATGTTCACCTAGACATCATGTCCTAGGACTCTTTCTCTGAAATTACCTGAATCTGTGTTTGAGGCGTGCTGCTTATTTGTCTATATATGTGGAGGCAAACACGAGCCCCTTAACTGCTTCCCCTATTTGATTATCCTATGTGTTATTTGCTGTCGCCTAGATTTTTCCCTTTTGAATACCTTAGGGGTTGTCTAGAACTGCCCAGATTTAGAGGTCCTAAACTCCTTCGGAACCACAAGGAAGGAACGAGTAACAACACGCTTAGAGTTCGTTAATCAACTCGCTTATATAACCGCTAAGAGGTGAGATAACGGGTAGTAAAAGGATATGATGACCTGTGCGCTAATGCAATGTGTAGCCCCTCGTTGATGAGTGATTACCGGGCATTGCATGGATATGATCCTATAGGATAAACAACTTAGGACCCCTTTCACCCATTTACATATGTGTGCTTAGACTGCTATTCTGTTAAAACCTTTATTCATTTACTTATGTGTGCTTAGACTGCTAATCTGTTTAAAACCTTTATTCATTAACATATGTGTGCTTAGACTGCTTATTCGCACTTGATTAATTCACAAAGTAAGTTTGGACGGGACTCCCAGTTGTGGACTTTGAGGGGTGTCTAACACCTTCCGCGTGACGTAACTTCAAGCCCTTACCCAATCTCTGGTTATGCAACTAGTGTTATAAATAACCCATTATAGGTGCCCTAACGCACCTTAATTTGTTAGGTGGCGAATCTTCAAATTCCTTACATCCCTTTTCCCAAAAGGAAATGAGTTGTCCCAATAATGTCAAAAACCCTAACTAATCCGAAAGGAGAGGAAAAAGGGGGCGTGACAGCATGGTGACTCTGCTAGGGAATCTAGACTTTTACCATTACAAACAGCTTTGTGAATTTGTCTAAATGTTCTTTATTTTGTTAATGCTTGCACCCTTTCCCCTTCCCCTTTATGTGAAGTTAGTTGTGTACTTTCCCAAGTATTTATTTTCTCAAAATGAAACTGACATGTTTCTTTGTTTTCTTCTGTAACCGCTTTTCAATTATAACTGCTGTATTTATTGCTTTCACTACGTGCAAATACGTGACAACATGTTTCTTATTTATTGCTGCATAATCATGCTTAACATCATACTCCACTCGTGCCTAAACAAATCCTATAGCAACGCTTGATGAGTGGTTGCTCTCTTCCTATTTATATCACCCCTAAATTCGGAAAGGCTTATTTGCGGTAAAACCAGTCGATCAGCGGTGCAGTTGATGGTTCCATGCCTTTCCCTCTCGAGTTGTCCGCTCGAGGGTACCGGTCTAAAACCCCATAGAAACCTCACTCTTGTTATATTGTGCATGCATCATGGTCAAACCTAGCCGGGTTAATGTGTCATCCTCACAATAACCCTTTAAGAGAGCCTTATCCAAAAGTCCACCGGGGTTCTCATAATCCCAACGAACACGATCATGTTCTGCTCATTAATTTGGAGAACTAAATGCCTGTATGCTAATCATAAATGTATAAATAGTCGATTCTGGTGGGGGAAAGGGCCTAACCATTTTTGTCTTGCAGAAAATGAGGCACGAGGTCCCAAGATTCGGTATGGTCAGCAATATCCCACCAATGCTCCTAGACTAGTGGGAAGACCTTTCCTCCAGTGACAAGAAACATGTGAAGAAGGTCCTTCTAGGACCAAGTAGATTAGATTTATTTGCTTTTCCAAATGTAATAAGGCCATGAGACAATAATGACTTATCTTTATTATCTTAGTGTCGTTTTGGGATTCGTATATTTTTATATTAATGAAGTGTTATTGGCATTTAAGTTTTCCAAATCAACTTGTCGCTAGGCCTACCTCGGGCACAACAAGACTCCCAATTAGGACGTGAATTTACATCTTTCCGCAATATATGTTTAAATACCACAAATACTTTTATCAGAACTCTTACTGACTTGGATACCTTTTTGTTTTTATTTATTTTGATTATCCCATTCCCCAAAGGTTGTTTCACGCATACTGGCATTATCAGCTTATCATACCCGATCCAGAGGCCCTCCACCTCCTTCCTCCTCCAAGTGTACCGAAAATGGATTGCTGTGTAATTGTCGAGGAGGAGGAGGAGGAGGAGGAAGGCCCTACCATCCAAGCCGTGAGCAAGGTATCATCCCTCAGAAATTGGACTGTCAGACCATCCAGGGCCCGACGAGTCCCGGGGTAGCAAGGCTGAACAAACACTGTTTATTTTGCTTGCTAACGATTTCCTTTTTGCACTTCTATTTTAAATAAAATCTCCAGTGTTCCACAAACGTCTGTTTAAATTATTGAAAATTTCTTTTTATGTTTCAATGAATCGACATTTATTATTATCATTTTCTCTCATACTTTTACCTAACTGCATTACTATTTCCTGTCTTGATGAACTAATGACTGTGACATGCAATGAGACAACGCAACAAAAGGACAGTGATTTAGAAGAAGATATCATACCCTAGGAAATCGTCAGAGAAGTAGAGGACTTTGAGAACAAGCCCTTGGGAGATTCTCAGAGACTGTCAAAGAAACCCGCATCAGCATCCACCTGTCAGCGCCAGAGAAAGAAGAGTATACACAATTCCTGAAGGAGTATGAAGACGTATTTTCATGGTCATACGATGATATGACCGGACTAAGTACATCTATCGTGGATCACAAGTTGCCCACCAATCCAATGTGCCCACCTGTGAAGCAGAAGCTACGGAAGTTCAAGCCTGGCATGAGTTTGGAAATCAAGGAGGAAGTTACCAAACAAATCAACGCCAAGGTCCTCAAGGTGGTTGAATACCCAACATGGTTAGCCAACATCGTGCCAGTACCAAAGAAGGATGGAAAGGTTAGAGTTTGCGTCGATTACCGGGATCTCAACCGAGCCAGTTCGAAAGATGATTTACCTCTTCCAAACATACACATCCTAATCGACAATTGTTCCAAACATGAGCTCCAGTCATTTGTGGATTGCTTCACCGGTTACCATCAGATATGGATGGACGAGGAGGACGTTGAGAAAACGGCTTTTATCGCGCCGTCGGGAGTATATTGTTATAAGATGATGCCATTCAGCCTAAAGAATGCTGGGGCCACTTACATGAGGGCTATGACTACTATCTTCCATGACATGATTCATAAGGAGATCGAGGTATATGTGGACGACGTCATCATCAAGTCCAAGAAAGCCACATATCATATAGTAGATTTGAGGAAGTTCTTCAACAGATTGCGAAAATACAACTTGAAATTAAACCTTGCAAAGTGTGCATTCGGGGTTCCTGCCGGAAAATTGCTTGGGTTCATCGTCATCCGCCGAGGAATAAAACTGGATCCATCAAAAGTCAAAGCCATCCAGGAGCTTCCACCACCAAAGAACAAGAAGAATTTAATGAGTTTTCTGGGACGACTAAATTACATCAGCCGGTTCATAGCCCAGTCCACAGTAATATGTGAACCAATCTTCAAGATGTTAAAGAAATACGCTGCAACCAAATGGACCGAGGATTGTCAAAATTCCTTCGACCGAATCAAGGAATACCTATCGACGCCACAAGTTTTGGTTCCGCTAGAGCCAGGTAGACCCTTATTACTCTACCTTACAGTACTAGATGGAGCTTTCGACTGCATTTTGGGGCAGCATGACGAGACAGGGAGAAAGGAACATGCTATCTATTATCTGAGTAAGAAGTTCACTCCATATGAGGCACGATATTCTCTACTGGAACGTACCTGTTGCGCTCTAACCTGGGTCGAGCAGAAGCTGAGACACTACTTTTGTGCCTACACAACATATCTCATATAAATGATGGATCCCTTGAAGTGTATCTTCCAGAAACCCATGCCCACTGGCAAGCTGGCTAAGTGGAAAATCCTACCGAGTGAGTTCGACATCATCTATGTGACTCAGAAAGCGGTCAAGGGACATGCATTAGCAGATCATCTTGCAGAAAATCCTGTGGGAGGGGAATACGAACCCTTGAAAACACATTTTCCCGATGAAGAAGTATTGTTCATAGGAGAAGACATTGCTGAATCCTACAATGGTTGGAGGATGTTCTTTAATGGAGCGGCAAATTTCAAAGGAGTCGGCATTGGAGCTGTTTTGGTATCGGAAACTGGCCAACACTATCCCGTATCTGCCAAACTTAGATTTCCTTGCACCAACAACATGGCAGAGTATGAAGCTTGCATACTAGGACTCAACATGGTCATCAACATGAATATTCAAGAGCTTCTGGTAATCGGCGATTCAGATTTGCTTATACACCAAGTACAAGGAGAATGGGCCACCAAGAATTCCAAGATATTGCCATATCTGCACGATGTGCAGGAATTGAGAAAGAGGTTCACAAAGACAGAATTTCGGCACGTCCCCAGAATGCAGAACGAATTTGTCGATGCACTGGCCACCTTATCATCCATGATACAACATCCGGATAAAAACTTCATTGATCCTATTCCAGTGAAGATCCATAGCCAGCCAGCATATTACACCCATGTTGAAGAGGAAGCAGACGGGAAGCCTTGGTACCACGACATCAAGGAATACTTGGCAAAAAGGGAGTACCCAGAGCATGCGAATCATACACAAAAACGTATGCTTCAGAGGTTGTCCAACAGTTTATTTCACAGCGGAGGAACCCTATACAGGAGAACTCCCGACTTGGGATTACTGAGATGTGTTGACGCAAAGGAAGTTTCTAAGATACTTGCAGAAATACATGCTGGGACCTGCGGCCCGCATATGAATGGTTTTGTCTTGGCCAAAAAGGTACTCAGAGCTGGTTATTTCTGGATGACCATGGAAACGGACTGCATCCAGTATGTTCGGAAATGCTACCAATGTTAGGTACATGCATATATGATAAAAGTACCACCGAATGAGCTCAATGCAACTAGCTCACCTTGGCCATTTGCCGCCTGGGGAATGGACGTCATCGGTCCGATCGAGCCCACCGCCTCAAATGGGCACACGTTCAACTTGGTAGCTATTGATTACTTCACAAAATGGGTCGAAGCACCATCTTACAAAGCAGTGACTAAGAAAGTCGTGGCAGACTTTGTCCGCGACCAGATTGTTTGTCGGTTCGGAGTTCCGGAATCAATCATCACCGAAAATGCTTCCAATCTCAACAGTGACTTGATGAAGGCCATGCGCGAGACTTTCAAAATCAAGAACAAGAATTCCACATCCTATAGACCTCGATGAATGGAGCTGTTGAGGCCCAACAAGAATATCAAGAAGATACTGAGAAAGATGGTAGAAAATCACAAACAGTGGCACGAAAAGCTGTCATTTTACTTATTGGGATACCGCACCACAGTCCGCACATCAACCAGGGCGACTCCTTACTTACTAGTTTATGGTACGGAAGCTGTTATTCCTACCGAAGTGGAGATTCCTTCCTTGAGAATCATACAAGAAGGTGAGCTCAACGGCGCAAAATGAATAAGGAGCCGTTATGAGCAACTAGCCCTCATATAGGGGAAAAGAATGAATGCAGTGTGTCTTGGAAAACTTTATCAGAACAGAATGACCAGATCCTTCACCAAAAGAGTCAAGCCTAGACAATTCACACCGGGAAAACTGGTGTTGAAGAAGATCTTTCCGCATCAAGATGAAGCCAAAGGGAAATTCTCTCCCAACTGGAAGGGTCCATACATGGTTCACATGGTATTGACAGGAGGAGCTCTCATACTTGCAGAAATGGATGGAGAAGTCTGGCCAAAATCGATCAATTCAGATGCAGTCAAGCGATACTATGTGTAACTCTTTATACTTTTCTCAAATGATGTAAATTGAAATACGCTTGACCTGATTCCCGTGTAAGAGGGGATACGTAGGTTGCCCTATGGGTTCGATCACAAACCAATAAAAATCTTACTTTCCCCCACAATTGGAAACTGGGGTAGAATTTTGAGAAGGACCCACAAAATTCCGAAGCAAGGTCAGCCGATCGCAGCATGTACAATAGTCAGAGACATCAATCCATCTATCTGGGGCAGAATTTTGAGGAGGACCCTCAAAATTCCATAGCAAAAGAGGTTGCAATGTCTCAGATCTTGTCTCGGTCGTCGGTTCATCTAAAATTCTTAAAGTACACTTTTACTCTGTCTTTACAAAACTATGCATGCTTGCTTGTAAAATAGCTCTGTTTAGCAAACGCTACCCTCGATAATTTGAACAGGATCTTCAGTCAAGCAAAGAAAATCAAGAAAAGCCGGCGGAGACACGAACCAACCTCTTGCATTTACAGAACTCATGATTTTTCTTTGGATGCAGGGACAACGAATATACATGCCTCGAAGTCATAATCTTCACAACAACCGCAATACTGAAATCTGCTACAAGCTAAGAAACTCCGCTATTACCTACTATTCATTCTACTCTCCTGCATAAGGCTAAACACTGCCTTTCCTTGCATGAGGTTAAGCTCTACCTCCACATCTGCATAAGGCTAATATCTGCCTTCATTTGCATGGGACTAAGCCCTGTCCCGCATCTTGAATGAGGCTAACCTCTGCCTCCATCTACATATGGATAATCTCTGCCTTCATTTGCATGGGAATAAGCCCTATCCCGCATCTTGCATAGGCTAAGCTCTGCCTCCATCTGCATAAGGCTAATCGCTGCCTTCATTTTCATGGGACTAAGCCCTGTCCCGCATCTTGCATAAGGCTAATCTCTGCCTCCATTTGCATAAGGCTAATCTTTGCCTTCATTTGCATGAGACTAAGATCTGTCTCCACATCGTGCATGAGGTTAAGCTCTACCTCCATATCTTGCATGAGGCTAAGCTCTACCTCCATCTGCATAAGGCTAATCTCTACCTTCACCTACATGAGACTAAGCTTTGTCTCCATACCTGTATAAGGCTAAGCTCTGCCTCCAATTTACATTCTTTCACCGAGACTAAGTGTTGTCTCTCTGACATTATCTACTTTGCTCTTATTTCGGGATAAGCTCTGCCCTCCACTGCACAATAATAAGCCTTGTCTTGTTGACATCATATTATTGCATCTCATGGGCTAAAATATCGCCAACCTGTCCAAAGGCGTCATAGTCTAAAGGCATCATCTTCATAGTCGGAAGACACCGTGTCATGGCTTGAGGATCTCTCTTAATTTGCATATCATTATTCAAAGGCGTCATAGTTCGGAGGCACCATCTTCATGGCCCGAGAACATCATTTCATGGCCTGCGAATCTCTCACCGAACAATTCATGGCCCAGGACGTCATGGTCTAAGAACGTCTCCTCAACCGTTCGAAGATAGCTTTCATGGTCCGAAGGGAACCTGCATCATGTTTATATTTCAGCACGAATATATGCTTGTAGTATCTTTACTTGCAGGTGGCCCGGTAATCAACCAAAATCCCGCTCCGATTCCTTCAGTTATCTCAAAACCTGGCCTCTCACCATAACCCATCCTTCGCCTATCCTGAAACATCGTGTCCGTTCTTGTGATGACTTCATCGATATATTTCGCCGATGAATCCAGAACTACACACGACGTGATTCCTATAAAACCAGGGATATGTAGGCATCTCAGAATCCAGAGTGCGACCTAAATCTCTCAAACCGTTTCGCTCGGTCAAAATTGGCCATCATATCTTTACCCAACAACTCTTTCATCCTTTCCGGGTAAAGATGGGCAGCTGTTGATACCCAATTTTTATCAAAATAGTTTTTTTAATTGCATATATGTCTTCAAAATCATGCATTAGCATCAATTAGTATTTTCCATAATTTTTTATATTTTTATTAATTTGCCCAGTATTTTTCTAATAAATAATCATAAAATTGCATCACAAATGATTTCAAAACATTTCTTGATTTAATATTATTATTTATGGTTTATTAAGTCCAATTATTCTATAAATAGCCAAATTGGCACCTTTTGGCTACAATTGCAATAACTTTGCAATTATAACCCACGCATACAATTTTTGCATTATTTTTACCAGGAATTAGTCTTTTGTATTTTTAAATACTAAATAACCATTTTAAAACATTTCCATGCATAACATTCATTTTTATAATTAGTGATTATTTTACAAAGTATTTTAATTAATTAATTTGGGGTATTTAACAAATTGCCTTATTTCACTTCAATTTCAGCCTAATTAACTAGCGCAAAACTCTTATAAACCAACCCAATATAACCCAAGCCCAAACCATTTTTACCTACCCGACCAAGGTCTTCTTGAATCCTTGCCATTGATCATTTTGATCAATGGCCCAGATTATCTCCTTCCTTAATTAACCTAAAACGACCCCCCAAACCTCTCATTCTCTCCTCTCACCCGCCGTCACTCACCTCCCTTCCTCTCAAATGCTCTCTAAACCCAACCCTAATTCCCCCTCGCCGTCACTCTCCACCGCCGTCCATGGTGGTTTCTCACCACCCTCAGGCCTCTAATGGCCTCTCCTATGCTGGGTACCTCAATATCTAAGGTCCTCAAGGGACCAGGGCTAGTCTGGTTACTCTTTTGGTTCTCTCTTGCCTGTTTCAAGCCATTCTGGCTCGATTTTGAGTAAGAGTTTCTTATTTTCGTCTTAAACCTATGGATTTCTAAGCCTCTGTCTTCATCTCTGTGTTATTTTTTAAAACCTTATTTTGTCTCTTGAACTTCTCAGATCTGTACAGATCTGAGATGGATCAAACTTATTTCACATGTTATTATGAAAATCTTCTGATTTTTCGAGTGGTTTTCCATTTTAGGGTTTCCTGAAAATCCTTTTCTCCAAAACGTTTTCTGACTTTAAATGTTTAATATTCTATTCTTATGTTTTCACGACCCGAATCTTAACCCAGGTCGCGATGGCGCCCAGCATCGTAGTCAGGCAAGCCAACATCAATCTACTGGTGAGTTTCTTTTAAGGCAAAATACCTTAAACCACCCCTAAACTTGGCTCAGATTATTAGTATCCTCCCCGAACTATGTCCGATCTTAATTACCACCTTCAACTTGGCCTTTTGAGAGTCAATAACCCCCTAGACGATGATATGACAAAAATTGTGGGTGCACTCGGCTGCCACGTGGATTTTTCTGTATATGTGGCTTTTTTTTGAAAAATAAAATATTTTTACTTTTTTAATAATTTTTTGCGAATACAATTTATAATAAAACTTGGATAGAACTACATTATTTAGGCTAAATATTTTTATTTGGCCAAAAATAATAAAGTTTTAGTGAATCTTTTTTTGAATTTGACCTGAAAATAAAGATTTATACAATTGAAATAAATAGTCAAGGCATCTAAAAAGTTATAAAAATACATATTTTGAAAATAATTATTTTGGCTATAAATTTTTATATAGCTCTAAATTACGGTGCTCTAAAAATATTTTTTTTACAGATTTTACCGAAAAAAGTAAAAATACACAGTTGAAATAAATAGTCATTGCATCAAAAGAAGAAATAAAAAGAGTGTACAATTGCAAGAAATAAAACGAATCACTTGCATTATACTGCAATTGTACACTCTTTTTATTTCTTCTTTTGATCAAATAACTATTTATTTTAACTATGTATTTTTACTTTTTTTAGGTAAAATCTGTAAAAAAAAAATATATTTTTAGAGCACCGTAAAAAATTGTAGCCAATATGATTAATTTCAAAGTATGTATTTTTTTTATAACTTTTTAGATATTTGACTATTTTCAATTGTATAAATCTTTATTTTTAGGTCAAATTCAAAAAACATTTAACTAAAATTTTATTATTTTTTTGGAAAAATAAAACTATTTAGCTTAAATATAGTTCTATCCAAGTTTTATTATAAATTATATTCAAAAAAACATTATCTAAAAAAGTAATATTCTTAAAAAGGTAAAAATATATTTTATTTTTCAAAAAATGCCACATATACAGAAAAATCCACATGGTAGGCGAGTGCACCCACACTTTTTTTCACATCAGCGTCTAGGGGGTAATGACTCTCAAAAGGCCAAGTTGAGGGAGGTAATTAAGACCTGGCATAGTTCGGGGAGGATACTAATAATCTGAGCCAAGTTTAGGGTGGTTTAAGGTATTTTGCCTTTCTTTTAATTTACCAAAACATTTCCAACACTTACTTGGTTTAGATTTTAGACATTGGGAAAAAAACGAATAACTTAGACAATTTTACGCAGAAACAGTCATAAAAGTCATAATTTAATATTTACATCCCAAAATTAATGTCTACTAATGTGTGTGCCAGGAACTAGTGTCACAAGTCTACAGACATACTACTAGAGTAAAAACAAAAGAAGTAATAGACTGCACTACTGTCTGAAAAGGAATCGACAAAAATAACAAAAGAAGGCTCCATTGCTGCTGAGGTTCGTCAAGAGGAGCAACTCACAGTGGAGTCTAGAACAGATATATATCAGGGACGAACTCCGGGCTGATACCCTGATGCACCCGCCTCAGAACCTGTATAATTAAGTACAGAGCGTAGCATGAGTACATAAACAATATGTACCCAGTAAGTATCTAGTCTAATCTCAAAAAAGTAGTGACGAGAGGTCGACGTGACACTTACTAGGGTTAAAATAATTTGTTTTAAATGTAAGGCTAAGTAGGGATGACAATCATGAATAATAATGAAGACAGGAACATCAAATATCCTTTACAATTACCTTTACGTGTCAAGTTCTCTAGCATACAAATTACCTAATTTTCATTTTTCATGGTATTTAACAGATACATAATCACAGAACACCCAACATCTAAAAAACACATAACATGCCGTCAACTGACACAACGCAAAAACAAATGCGCACTGTCAAAGGGTCGAACGGCTCGAACCATAGATGCATCTATTACACAGCTCACGAATCGATCATGCGACACGGTTGACATAATAGTAGGGCTACCCCACTCGCGAATCATACATGTGACGCGGGTTCCCGTATATATACACATAATTAATAGGAAATCAAGAAATCCAGTAGAGAATATACTTACAGAGAAGGTTTCAATAATATAAATTTCAGAATGTAACCTCCTAGATACTCACCTAATAATTCAAGGATATTAGGCAACCTAAATTAACATTTAAGATTATAGTTACAACACATAAAGCATGCTTGTGAATCCTAAACTCCCCGACATAACATAATAGTAGCTACACATAGACTCTCGTCACTTCGTTCGTGTGTAGACCCCACAAATAAAGACATGCAATTATTTATATTCACCTATGGGAACTATTCCCTCTTACGAGGTTAGAAAGAATACTTACCTCGTGTCAAGCCAACTTTCCGGGTCAAGAACGCCCCTGAAACTTCAAATTCATCGCCTAAGAACTCGAAGCTAGCCAAACATCACATTAACAAGTCAATCTATGCTCAAAAGTCCATAATTCTCCTACTTAAATGGTCATTTATGTCACGCCCCAAAACCGAGGGACGAGACCGGCGCCTAACCAGGTGAACCCAGTCAAGCGGACCTGGATTGCCTTTCCTACCCAACGCGTTCCCCCGTATATACAATGCACCATAATCCATATGAAATAGAAACTTAGGATTTAAGCGTGGATTTACAAACTCAAGATCATTTCTCTTTTAGCATTTCAACAGTTGATTCCCAAAAACATACACAATACATACATAACTTTCCAATACAGACCACGATTCCGAATACGTACAGTCACTAACCTAAATACATATATACACCCATATCTTGTCTACGGATCCTCCATGAAACTAGGAGTTTATACAATACTTGCTGACAACAAGGCCCCGACTATACCTTACAATACATAACATACTCAAAAGAGATGGCATGAATTACACACTGCCCCGGGAGGAAGTGGGGCTCACCAGTACTACTGAAAGATGAGGAGGAGGCACCACTAACGACGATCTGAGCTACCTGCTATGGACCCACCTACATCCATATAAAAGATGTAGCGCCCTTGGCAAAAGGGACGTTAGTACTGTGGAATAGTACTAGTATGTATGAGCAAACTTTACTCAAAGTAAAATCAAGATATGTACAAATAGAAAGCAGTTAAAGGAACCAACACATAGTGCACAGTGATACAAAAACAAATACCATTGAGAGCCTCACAGATTCTTATTTTAACACAATCACATTTCAGCTTTATTACATTCTGTTGCGACGTGCAACCCGATCCCACCGTACAGTTTACACTCCACCCTTGTTACCTCTCCAACCTTATTACTTCGTGTTGCGGTGTGCAACCCGATCCCACCGTACAATTTACACTCCACCCTTGTTACCTCTCCACCCTTATTACTTCGTGTTGCGGCGTGCAACCCGATCCCACCGGACCATCACATTTCATGGAAAATAATAACAGCCCACAATTCAATCAAAGGGTTTCATATCATCAAGAGTACAATGTCATAACACCCAACCAATCATGTGTTCATAATAGTCTTTATCATCCATTAATTCAACCACATAGATGCTCATCAACAAGAATATAAATTCATTACAACCAACAATCTATGTGAAGTTTAGCCACAATAAACCTTGCCAACAATGAGTCATATACGATATTTCCATGGTCATTTAGTTCAATTAGATCAATTCACAATTCCCTTTCATCACTTGTTACACAGCCCTTATCACTTAGATACATTTACACATTTGAGTTCATTACCATTCTTTCATACTAACATACTCAAGCATTTAATGAACCTTGCACATGATAGAGTAATCACATAGAAGTCACCTTTCACAATTTCAATTATCACGATAGTCGACTAAGAAAAATCAGAGAATGAAATCTCACACCTCAACACAACCGGACAATCAATTCACATATACTCAGCAAGAAACTCATACCGAAAGTTCGGACACCAACAAGGTGACTCTACGAAGATTAAAGTTAGCCATACATACCACGAGTCATCCCCTTTTTAATTTCTATCACAATTCACCGTACCATCTAGCACCGTCAATCTATTCCACAATGTGACATATTTCACTTAGAATTAGGAATCTTGTACCCAATTGAGCATTTTATCAAACACTATGTAACCCCTTAGATTACTAACCCCCTTTTTGAGAATAATTACCCAAACTTGTTTTTCCCTTTACTAGAGTACGTGATTTAACTCACATGCATGCAAGATTTCACTTTTTATTTTCAAGAACCAACCTATGTGCTTACCCAAAATCTGAGAAATTGGGGAAATAGGGTGAAGACTTACCTCTTTGGGTGAAGAAGATGACAATAACTCGATAATTTTCGGGCTTGAGTGATTTTGGAAAATCAAATTGGATGATGTTGAAACCTTCTCTCTCAAGAACTCTCTTTTTCTCTCTCTATTTTTGGTCAGAAAATTGTTAAAAATGAAGGGAA
>ML401884.1:27603-62605 GCA_005239525.1 Nicotiana knightiana
AATCTGGGGAAGCCTTGGCGCTATGGCGATCACTCAAAGCATAAAACCGGCTGGGTCCCCCTTGACCCCACGCTGTACCCCTAGCTGCTCCGTGCCCTGCTGGTGCTGGAGGGCGTGCTGAAGATGTAGCGGCTTAAGAGCTAGATGGCTGAGCAGTACCCCTACCCGCGCCTTGACAGGGTGAGCGGCAGTCTCTGGATATGGCCTCTCTCTCCACATCTATAGCATACCGGTATATCCAAGTAACAAGGCTCAGAATGAAACTTCCCACACTTAGGGCATGGGGCCCTCTGCTGCTGTTGGAACCTCCCACCAGAACGACCCGACTGATGGAACCTCCTGCTGTCTGGACCTGGTCCAAAGTGACCTCCCCGCTGATAACTGTGCCCTGATGCGGGGCACTGGCTGAGGACTGAGCATAGGACTGGGATGGCCCTGATGACCCTCTCCCAAGGACTGATCTGCCTCCTCCAACTGAACTCCCAGGGTTGCCCACTGACCGGGCCATACTACTACTCTCCCTCTCCATTCTTATCTTCAACTTCTGAGCCTCTTTGGCTGGGGGAATCCCACTATCTTCCCATAATTCATATCTGAATGCAAGGCAGCTGTAGCAGCTTCATTAACAACCAAGAGACCAAGGCCCTAAACAAACTGTCGAACTCTGGCCTCCATAGTCGGCATCATGTGAACATCATATTTGGACAAGCGCACAAACTCCATATGATACTCCCACACACTCATGTTGCCCTGCTTGAGGGCCTCAAACTCTATAGCACGGGCTGCCATAATCTCGGCAGGCAAGAAATGATCCATAAAGGCATCCACAAACTCCTCCCACCTCGCTGGAGGGCTCCCCTCTCCACGGGAACTCTCCCACATTTCAAACCACGAATATGCCACTCCCTTTAGACGATAGGAAGCCAACTCAACCCCATCTGTCTCAGTAGCCCTCATAACTCAGAGGGATCTTGTACATCTCATCAATAAACTCCTGAGGGTCGGCCTCTGGGTTGGTGCCTGTGAACTCTGGAGGGGCTAACTGCAGAAACAGTTGACCCTGGAACCCGAAGAATCCCCTTGCTCGCTAAAGGATGCATGGGCAGCATGTGATCTTTGGGCTTGGGAAGCCACCAGCTGAGGCAACATCTGAATAGCTCCCCATCAGAAATACCGGGACCGGAAGCTGGGACTGAAGAAGGATCAGGAACATCAGCGGGAGGGACTGTAGCACCCTCCGCTGGAGCAGGAATAGGAATATCCTAGCCTTGGATGTAAGAGTCAGGCAGATTCAGGGTCGGGGAATCATTCTCACCCGTACCATCAGATAAAGAATTCACGGCCACTCCTGGGGTGGCATTGGCCTATAGGCCGAGTCGAGCTCTCTTCTTGGGTGCCATTTACTGAAAATTTGAACAATGCACGAGTTAGAGATAGACAACCTCACCTTCCACCACATCGCACGATATAGAATAGCAATAAAAGGGTAATTTCCTAAATGTCCATGCAGCCCCCTAATTATAGATGTGGTCGACAACACACGGATAAGAAGGGTTCTACTAGACACGGCTCCGAGACATCCTAGGACTCTTTTAAAACCTTAAGCTCTGATACCAAGTTTGTCACGCCCCAAAACCGAGGGATGAGACCGGCGCCTAACTAGGTGAACCCAGTCAAGCGGACCTGGATTGCCTTTCCTATTCAACGCGTTCCCCCGTATATACAATGCACCATAATCCATATGAAATAGCAAATTAGGATTTACGCGTGGATTTACAAACTCAAGATCATTTCTCTTTTAGAATTTCAACAGTTGATTCCCAAAAACATACACAATACATACATAACTTTCCAATATGGACTACGATTCCGAATACGTACAGTTACTACCCAAAATACATATATACACCCACATCTTGTCTACGGAGCCTCTACGAATACTAGGGGTTTATACAATATTTGCCGACAACAAGGCCCCGGCTATACCTTACAATACATAACAGACTCAAAAAAGATGGCATGAATTACACATGGCCTCGGGAGTAGGGCTCACCAGTACTGCCGAAAATGAGGAGGAGGCACCACTAACGGCGAGCTGAGCTACCTGCTATGGACCCACCTACATCCATATAAAAGATGTAGCGCCCCCGGCAAAAGGGACGTTAGTACTGTGGAATAGTACTAGTATGTATGAGCAAACTTAACTCAAAGTAAAATCAAGAGATGCACAGATAGAAAGCAGTTAAAGGAACCAACACATAGTGCACAATGATACAGAAACAAATACAATTGAGAGCCTCACAGATTCTTATTTCAACATAATCACATTTCAGCTTTATTACATTCTGTTGCGGCGTGCAACCCGATCCCACCGTACAATATTACACTTCACCCTTATTACCTCTCCACCCTTATTACTTCGTGTTGCGGCGTGCAACCCGATCCCACCGTACAATTTACACTCCACCCTTGTTACCTCTCCACCCTTATTACTTCGTGTTGCGGCGTGCAACCCGATCCCACCGTACAATTTACACTCCACCCTTGTTACCTCTCCACCCTTATTACTTCGTGTTGCAGCGTGCAACCCGATCCCACTGGACCATCACATTTCATGGCAAACAATAACAGCCCACAATTCAATCACATGGTTTCATATCATCAAGAGTACAATTTCATAACACCCAATCAATCGTGTGTTCATAATTGTCTTTATCATCCATTAATTCAACCACAAAGATGCTCATAAACAAGAATATAAATTCATTACAACCAACAATCTATGTGAAGTTAAGCCACAATAAACCTTCCCAACAATGAGTCATATACGATATTTCTTTGATAATGTACTTCAATTAGATCAATTCACAACTCCATTTCATCACTTGTTATACAACCCTTATCACTTACATACATTTACACATTTGAGTTCATTACCATTCTTTCATACCAACATACTCAAGCATTTAACGAACCTTGCACATGATAGAGTAATCACATAGAAGTAGACTTTCACAATTTCAATTATCACGATAGTCGACTAAGAAAAATCAGAGAATGAAATCTCACACCTCAACACAACCGGACAATCAATTCACATATACTCAGCAAGAAACTCATACGGAATGTTCGGACACCAACAAGGTGACTCTACGAAAATTGAAGTTAGCCATACATACCTCGAGTCATCCCCTTTTTAATTTCTATCACAATTCACCAGACCGTCTAGCACCGTCAATCTATTCCACAATGTGACATATTTCACTTAGAATTAGGAATCTTGTACCCAATTGAGCATTTTATCAAACACTATGTGACCCTTTAGACTACTAACCCCCTTTTTGAGAAAAATTACCCAAACTTGTTTTTCCCTTTACTAGATTACGGGGTTTAACTCACATGCATGCAAGATTTCACTTTTTATTTTCAAGAACCAACCTATGTGTGTTTNGGGTGAAGACTTACCTCTTTGGGTGAAGAAGATGACAATAACTCGATAATTTACGGGCTTGAGTGATTTTGGAAAATCAAATTGGATGATGTTGAAACCTTCTCTCTCAAGAACTCTCTTTTTCTCTCTTTATTTTTGGTCAGAAAATCATTAAAAATGAAGGGAAGAGGTGTTTTATAAAACAAGGAGTCGGGTCTTAAATTTAGAAAATAGGAGCCCCGACGTAGAAATGCGGTCAGGAATGCGATCGCGTTCCTGCTATGCGGTCCGCATTCCTGTCGCATAGTTGGCCTTCAAATGGGCCAAAATGGGAACCACACTGCCCAGTTATGCGACCACTATGCGGTCCGCATACCTGTTATGCGATCGCATAGTGCGTTGCATAACCTCCCTCACAAAAACCATGGGGCAAGAATGCGACAATTATGCGGTCCGCATACCCAAAATGCGATCGCATTCCGGGCCGCATAGTTGTCCTCAATTTGGATAGGCTACTGTCTAGGTATGCGACCACTATGCGGTCAGCATACATGTTATGCGATCGCATAGTGCGTCGCATAACGTACAATTTCTGGAAAATTTAATCTTTCAAGTTCTGGGATACTTTTTACTCAAAATAGGACTGTTTTTAAGAATTTCTACGATTGTAACAGCACAGGGACCTATTCGGGCATTGTTTTAGACATAGAAAATTTACGGGTCTTTACAATTTCAACCCAAATTCGAAAATCCTAAAATGCACCCTCCGGGCCCACATGCTAGGATTCCAGAAATTTTCAGAGAAAATACTTACCCATAGCCTAAGGATCAATATTATATGGTTTTTGTATAATATCGTAACAAATTTCTTGGTAAATTCTTGTTTTATCAAAACCCTAGGTTTCGCTCTAAACCCATGATTTCTACTAATTTAAGGTGTTAATCTACCCAAGAATTCGAGTATTAAACTAACTTCATGGTAGGAATTACTTACCTTACAATTTCTAGGTCGAATCCCTCCTTCACCATCTCTCCAAATCGTCCAAAATGATGAAAAATGGTTCAAAAATGGCTAAGTCTTGCATTTAAGAAGACCTCACTGCCTATAGATTTTTTGCACCTGCGGCTCGAGGACCGTACTTGCGGTCTCGCATCTGCGGAAAAGAGGGAGTGGGGTCAGTGGTCGCATCTGTAGAGTGGAGACCGCACCTGCGGCTTCGCTTCTGCGGAAAATGATTCGCACCTGCGGAACTAGGCAACATCCCCTAGATTTGCACCTGCGACGCTGGGACCACAGAAGCGGTCTCGCACCTGCAACTATACCTCCGCAGGTGCGGTCGCACCAGATCTGGTGCACCAGCAGTCTTTTAAGGCTGGTTTTTACCTTGCGCGATGCCCGAATGGCATCTGGGCCCACCCGAGACCCCGCCCAACATATATCAACAAGTCCTAAATCATAATCCAGACTCGCTCGAGTCTTCGGAAAGTTCGAAACAATGCTAAATCTAAAAATCATACCCCAAAACCTATTGGATCAAACTTAAGAACTTTGAGCTCTTGAATTCACTTTCAACACGCCGAAACGTATATAGTACTCGGAATGACACCAAATTTTGCGAGCAAGTCATAAATGTTATAACAGAACTATTCCCAGTCTCGGAATTCTGTTTGGACCTTAATAACACAAAAACACGTTCTAAACCTCAATTTGAACTTAAGGAGAATCTTATTTCACTATTTGGCGCCGAAATGCTCCCGGGTCATCCAAAACCCGTTCCGAACACACGCCCAAGTCCGAAATCATCATATGAACCTACCAGAACCTTCGAATCTCGATTTCGAGGTCGTTTACAAAAAATGTTGACCGAAGTCAAACTTGGCCTTTAAGGCCAACCTTAAGGAACTAAGTGTTCCTATACCACTCCAAACCTCGTACCACCCGTCCCCGCAAGTTATAAATCAGTAAAAGCAACTACGGGAAGTCTCATTTTGGGGCACGGGGTCCTAGAACATAAAACGACCGATCTGGTCTTTACATTCTTCACCTCTTAAACAAACGTTCATCCTCGAACGGGTCTAGAATCATACCTGGAGTGCTGAATAAGTGTGGATGTCTGCTCCGCATGTCCTCCTCGGACTCCCAAGTCGCCTCCTAGACAGGTTGGCCCCTCCACTAGGCCTTTACGACGGAAACCCTCTTGGACCTGAACTGGCGATCCTGCCTGTCAATGATAGCAACTGGCTCCTCCTCGTAACCCAACCTCTCATCTAGCTGAATGGTGCTGAAATCAACCACGTGTGAGATGTCGGTGTGGTATCTCCGGAGCATGGACACATGAAAGACCGGATGAACCCCTGATTAATTGGGAGGTAGAGCAAGCTCGTAAGCAACCTCCCCAACTCGTCTCAACACCTCAAATGAGCCTATAAACCTTGGGCTCATCTTTCCCTTCTTCCCAAACCTCATAATACCCTTCATCGGCGACCTTCAATAGAACCTTCTCGTCCTCCATAAATTATACATCACGCGCCTTCTGATCCACGTAACTCTTCTGTCTGGACTGTGTTGTGCGAAATCTCTCCTGAATCAACTTCACCTTCTCCAAAGAATCCTTCACCATATCGGTGCCATATATCGTAGCCTCACCAGGCTCAAACCACCCGATGGGAGAACGACATCACCGACCATACAAGGCCTCAAATGGAGCCATATCGATGTTGGACTGATAACTGTTATTATAAGCAAAATCGGCCAAAGGCAAGAACTGGTCCCACTGCCCTCCAAAGTCAATCACACATGCCCTGAGCATGTCCTCCAATATCTGAAATGTCCGCTCCGACTGCCGTCGGTCTGAGGGTGGAATGCTGTGTTGAGCTCTACCCGGGTGCCTAACTCACTCTGTACGGCTCTCCAGAAGTGAGAAGTGAACTGAGGACCTCGATATGATATAATGGACACAGGCACACCGTGCAACTGAACTATCTCCCGAATGTAGATCTGGGCCAACCTCTCCAAAGTATAAGTAGTAGCTACTGGAATGAAATGTGCCGACTTGGTCAAACTGTCCATAATAACCCAAACCGCATCAACCTTCCGCAAAGTTCGAGGCAATCCAACTACGAAGTCCATAGTGATGCACTCCCATTTCCACTCAGGTATAGGCATCTGCTGAAGTAGGCCTCCTGGCCACATACTCCACTATGTCTTTCTTCATCCACCTCTACCGGAAATGCTGCCTCAAGTCACGATACATCATCGTAGCACCAGGATGAATGGAATACCGTGAACTATGAGCCTCCTCTAGAATCCTCTTACTCAGGCCATCAACATTGGGGACACATAAGCGACCCTGAATTCTCAGAACACCATCCTCTCTAATAGAAACCTCCTTGGCACCACCCTGTACCACTGTTTCCCGGAGATCCACCAAGTGCGGATCATCATACTGTCGATTCTTGATCTCCCTCAATAATAAAGACTGAGCCATCACACGTGCGAAAACTCAGCTGGGCTCTGAAAGGTCCAACCTCACCAGACGATTAGCCAAGGACTGAATGTCAAAAGCTAGAGGTCTCTCCTTTGCTGAAATGAAAGCCAAACTACCCATACTCTCCGCCTTCCTGCTTAAGGCATCTGCAACCATGTTCGCCTTGCCCGGATGATAAAGAATGGTGATGTCATAATCCTTCAGCAACTCAAGCCACCTACGCTGACTCAAATTAAGATCCCTCTTCTTGAACAAGTGCTGCAAGATGCGGTTGTCCGTATAAACCTCACAAGGCACCCCATACAAGTAGTGTCTCCAAATCTTAAGAGCATGAACAATCGCCGCCAACTCCAAGTCGTGCACAGGGTAATTTCTCTCATGAACCTTCAGCTGACGTGAAGCATATGCAATAACTCCCCTTCCTGCATCAATGCACATCCCAAACTAACGCGTGAAGCATCGCAATAAACTATATACATCCCTGAGCCGGAAGGCAACACTAGAACTGATGCTGAGGTCAATGCTGTCTTGAGCTTCCGTAAGCTCACCTCACACTCGTCGGACCATCGAAATAGGGCATTCTTCTGGGTCAATCTAGTCAGAGGGGCTGTAATGGATGAAAAACCCTCCACAAATCGGCGATAATAACCTGCCAGACCCAAGAAACTCCTGATCTCTGAAGCTGAAGTAGGGTGTGGCTAACTCTGAACTGCCTCAATCTTCTTAGTATCCACCTTTATACCCTCTCCGGATACCACATGTCCCAAGAATGCCACAGAATCCAACCAAAACTCACACTTGGAGAACTTAGCATACAACTTTTGTTCTCGCAAGGTCTGGAACACAACTCTCAAATGCTGCTCGTGCTCTCCCAGGCTACGTGAGTAAATCAAAAAGTCATCAATGAAGACGATGAAAAAAGAATCAATATAAGGCCTGAACACCCTGTTCATAAAATCCATAAATGCCGCTGGAGCATTAGTTAGGCCAAAGGACATTACTAGGAAATCATAATGACCATATCTCGTACGAAAGGCAGTCTTCAGAATATCTGAGTCCCGAATCTTCAACTGACTTTTTCCTTGTAAGTATGCCTATGCGACTCTTCTTTCCTTTTTCCTCCAACTTTTAGCCAACTTCTAGGCCTCACTTGGTAAACATACACATATCTTGATAAGATGTCCCTCTGGGCATCTATGGGTTTACCAAAATTCTTCGTTCGGTACTTTGTTGAACTCATGAATGTTTCTATACCTTATTTCGTTTATCCATCCGTATAATTTTACTGCACCTAGGTAGGTTATACTATAACATAACTCTTACCTCGATTTATCCTTACTGGGGTCTGCTACCAAACTCCCGGTTACCTTCGTTGCTTATCCCATATGTATAAATCCATGTCCTTTAATGCTCCCTCGTTACTATTCATCTTAAGAATGACGGCCTAATCTTATCTCATGCTTTGTGACTTTTTCCCATCCATTGTTGATTCACCTCAATATTTATCTACAATTTACCACTGATAACTTGGAACTTCTTACGTAATCACTAGGGCTCATGTGGCATCGAGGAACATTTGAAGTGATTTTCCTGACCCACCTGGGGGCGATACTATACTTCCATAACCGTATTTTATAGCATCCCAATACGATTCACCTTACATGGGTATTTTAATAATGTACAATTCATATGAAATCTTCTTCAAATCATTACTCCATCGAAGGCTCAAACGTCATCCTTTATCTATCACAATCACACCCTCATTCCACTCTAGATGCTATTAGTCTTAGATTCCGTTGAGTTCATTCAGGTTATACTGAACTTTCTATAACTTAGAGAAACCATTAGCTCTCTTGTTTTCATGGGCTTAATCTGGAGGACTTATCCACTCTCGTCACCTTCTTACTCGTCATTTCTCATCCTTACTCCTGTCATAAAACCTCATCGCGTTACTATACTTTAACTCGCGACCTCTACGTATCTATTTATACTACGCGCAACCTTCCTTCAACTTGCTTGCATCATAAAGTTCCTTATGTCATTCTAGAACATCAAGCGAGACATCACATCATCTCTAACTCTTCTTTACTCTCTTAATTAGCCTCCTCGATACCTAGAAACCATAGGCTGGAAGAAATGGCACTAACGATGCTGCTATCATTCCTGGATACTGAATCCCCTCATTTCTAGCTCTCTATAAAGTATGGACTATTCACAACCTCCCACATTTGAGTATCACGTACGTTGTTCACCTTTACCTTACTTACCTTAAAATCTTGCATCACATCTTGTATATCTTTCATGACCTTCCTTCCACATAGGTATAATTCACATCCATAACTTGAAGCTTTATTATCATACTTTCACCTCTGATGTATTCATCATCCGGTGAGAGCTTCATACTGACTTCTTATAAGACTAGTATTCTTCTGATGCCCTTATAGAATATAGCTACTATATTGTCCTTGTTGCACCTCTGATATTTAAGAGTAATCCTGTAATGTTCTCAATCATGAGGTCTATAGTTTTCTGGGTCCAATTGTCAAACTCTTGATTTACTTAGTTGATGTAACTCTTTGGTTTCCTCCTCCTTCTAATCAACCTTTATGTAGGCTTAAGCTATCTTACGATCTGCGGCTCATGGCATTAGTTATTTCTTTCTCTTTTCATGGAAGTTATGGAATATTCATGATACCATCATCTAACAATTCAATCCTTTGTCTATAACCCGGACTCAATTATTTCTTTTTAACTATACCAAAGTCTTCTACGGCTGTATGATTGTCAATCATATGTGCTGCATAATACCCTGAAATCTTAGGTGCATTCATAATGTAATTATATTTGGATCAATTGATCGAATAATTCCTCTCATTCCTTCTCAACTTTCTTTAATTGCAAGCAATTGTTTTTCCTGGCCGTTCTGCCACTTGTTGCATGAATACTTGGCTTATCCTAGTTCCTACACATACCAGAAGTTTTGTGCGACTCATATGATCTCGAATATTACTTTTTATTTTAATTCCTGTTCATTAGCCTCGGTAGGTTCCACTTTCCTTTGGAGTGCTTACAGTGTGATTGCGAGACTGTGGTTACATGACCATTTCCTCTTTAGGTCGTTGTGCTTAGGTTGAAGCCTTCTTCCTTATTTCCTTAGCTAGTCTTTCATTGTAGTACTTAGGGAGAACCCTTGACTCTCGTAAAGCTGTAAGATTATTACGGACCCTTTTGACGTCCTTCCTTGCGTATAATTATTCGTAGTTACTTAACTCCATGCCCTTTCTTGTAGGGTTGCTTCTGAATTGATATTTTGACTGCCTTCCCAATGGTACTTCCTTTTATCCCCGTAGCACTCTTACGGTACCTTTAACTACCTTGACTCCTATTTGAATATACCTCAAGTGTTATAATGACATTACTGTGAGGCTGAATCCTCCATGTTGGGGGTTTACTACATTTATCTTGCATGATCTGCTGATTTGTCTGTAACTTCTTGTCTAGTCATGACTAGGATCTTCCTGAATCAACTACTAACTACTCATCGACCCATTCTCATATCCATATTCCATGTAATCTTTCTTGGGTTATTTCCTTGTCTTAACTTACCTCATGTACTGGCTGCTTATCTATCAATAACATCTGGGGCATGAACCCTTACTTTCCTTTTTTTTTGACGTTGGGCTTACATAATGTTCTGGAATCATGACATATCTGTAACATTTAGATAAGTGCAATCTCATCCCTTTCTTATTTTTATCTTATTCTTCCTTTATTATTCCATATTCCCCCCTTTAGGGAAGTACTAAGACTTGAGGCTATGACGACCTGCCTATAGATGTTTTTCCTCTTCATCTTGGCGTCCTTTCACATCATAAATGACCCTTACTCGCCTTGCGGTAATCCTTTTGTACCAGGGTAACAAATTCCTCACTCGCAATGGTGATACTTAGTGTAACTGGCATATACAGTCCCTTAAGCTTAACTTTGCTCATATTGCTTGCTTTAGGAAGCGTCTCCCTGAATGACCATTCTTTGAATTCATCATGGATCTTCTTCTGTTGTCCATTATATTATTACCGGAATGCGATCTGAAATTCTCACGATGCTGACTATTATCAAATCACCCAGTCCCTAATTCATGTTTAGTTTATCTTGTTCACCAGACCATACTGGTTCTTATTACTTTGGGGTTTAACTTTTCCTTCAGGTAGTCGCGTTGGAGTCAAGAACTTATTTCTTGAAATGAGGATATGACTTTATGGCCTATACTCTTTTGTTGTCTCAAGGCCTATCACCTCTTGTCTTTTCCTTTAGTTGACTATAGATTTTGTAATACTGCCATGTTTTTGATCTACTGTTGTCGTCCATGTATAACATCTTACTCATAATGCATCATTTACTCTCTTCTTACTTCCTGCTAACATTTATATCTATTACTTTATTCCAAAAACTTGAACAAGATATTCTTTTTCTTTTAGCTCCTCTTGCTCCACCTACTGGCTCTTCAGGTTGCCTAACATTCTCCCTTTACTAGGGACGGGAGCCATATTAAGGAAACATTTCTCCCTTCAAGGTTTCCAGTTCCTATCTTTATAGTACTCATATCTAGCTGTACCATTTAGTGTGCACCATCTGGGTGTCTCACAAGGAGATTAGCACCTTTGTAATATCCTTCGGAAATGTCAACTAACCCAAACCACCCATTCATTATTTTGGAGTACTCTAACCCCAGCCGGATCCTACTATCCTGTCCTTCTCTTAAACCATATCCGTTAGATCCCATAGGACATGACTGAGACAGGTGTGGTCGATTGTACTTACATATATTACTGTTGAAGGTAATTCAAAATGCTTATATCTCCCTTCCTGAATGGTAAATAATGATAATATTTATTAATTGGGTACCTGGTACCCTTCTTCACCTTGCTTCTTTTACTTGCTGCAACTTGTGTCTAACTTTCGATTCTCTTATTCCTTTTTACTGTAAGAGTGGATAAGTATTCTTTCCTAAAAGCTCCTTATCATGAACCGTACACCTTTTAGTATACGCATGATCTGCTGAAGACCTCTCATTTACTCATCTTAAGCAAGATGCAAAATTGAGTTCCTCTAACTCAATACTTCCACAGTTATATCTCTTATCGATCGTCTTTCTAAATGAAGGCATCGTCGTACTATGAATAAGATAGAGTTTAGGAATTTGAGTTCTTACAACTTAGCTCTACCATACGATCTGGAGTAAGAAGAAAGAGTGACAGTCCTAAATTCCTTGTAGCCTCCTGCTTATAAGTGTGGTGCACGACACACCCATAAACAAGACTCTACTAGACACGGCTTGTAGACTCCCTAGGACAGAACTGCTCTGATACCACTTTTGTCACGACCCAAACCGATGGGCCGCGACGGGCACCCGGTACCTTACTCGACCGAGTACCAATGTAACATATCATTCTTATTACATCACCATATACACGCGACATATGGGCCTAATTGGCCAACATAATCATTTATAAACTCAAAACATAGGCCAACAAGGCCGTACAATCTTCCACGTATACAACATATGTCTACAAGCCTCTAAGAGTACATAAATGTCATAAAGGTCGGGATAGAGTCCCGCCATACCAAACAATACCCGTCTAAATCATACTAACCAAACAAGCGACTCCGAAGCAAATGGAGTGCACCAACATCTTCCGCTGAGCTGATAGCCTACTTGGAGGGCTCTCGACCTGTCTATCGGGACCTGCGGGCATGAAACGTAGTGTCCCCAGGCAAAAGGGACGTCAGTACGAATAATGTACCGAGTATGTAAGGCACATAAATAAGTACACAAGAGACACAGAAGAAATATAGAGCACATGACTCAACTTGTAAGCCTGAATAGATTTGTAAATCATAAATTCCTTTTAGCGTCATGCATATGCATATGAATGTCATGTCGTGCATAGGTACATGTTTTATAACATCATCATCCTCTGAGGGCATCCCATCATATCATATCGGCCACTGAGGGCAAAATCATCATCGTATACCAGATGATCAGGTGGTGGTGCGTTATATAACGCCATAACCTTTCCCATATCCCATATACATATATATACATACATATATACGCGTATATAACACCGTTTGAAGATACATACATATATACGCGTATATAACGTCGTTTGAACCATATTTCAGCCACTGCGGGAAACATCATCATCATATACCAGCTGATCAGGTGGTGGTGCGTATATAACGCCGTAACCTTTTCCCATATCCCATATACATATATTTACATATATACGCGTATATAACGCCATCTGGTCATGGGTCAATGTGCATATGTAAATGCATGAAATGCATATGAAATACGTCAATAAAATCTTTCGGTACATCATAAGGCCATTATGCCTCTGATTAATATCATAAAATAAACTTTACCAACATACGTATTTTCGAGACCCATGAACAGAAGATAATAATAATTCTCACGGGGAATCAAGAATATAGACACCCTTACTATTTCTATGAATAGAGTAATTTATAGAAACTGTGTATTTGCTCGTTTCTTCAGTATAATTTGGGCCATGCCAAAAGAAAGAAGGGATAGCCTTAACATACTTGAGTCGATTCTCTTGACAATCCCTCTAATACACGTCAATTGCGACAAAGCACGTGACGAAAAGGTCAGAGTAGGAAGAAAATCATATGGATTTTTCCTAAAACAAATTCCTAGCCACTGAATCATAAACGATCTGATTTTCAAAATTTTCAAATTAAAATAGGCAAAAACAAATTTGCTAAGACCTCTGCCAAAATGATGCTATCCTGAATTGAGACCTCCCCAAAAGTACAATGGTATTTTTCTTTTGTCAATTCTCGTAACATCAAAAGAGAAAGAATAAAGAAATGAGGTAAGCTTGGCAGGAACTTATAAATCACAAAGACAACGTTAAAAGCATGAAAAGAGAGAATTTTGAAGTGGAAAAAATTAAAATCAATAGTATAAACTATTGAATTGGAGAAATCTTCTAAGGCTTTTTTTTGCTAAAGAACGTTACTATGTCTTAGCCAAGAATTTCTTCCAAAATGACACCTAGCAAGGTTATCTAAGAGTCACTTAAAGACTCTTATTTTGTTGACACGTTTTGGGAGGATATCCTTATCCAATAATTAACCATTAATCATCTTACTTAGTTGTTAATCTCCCATTAAAATCAATAATTATCTAATTATCCACATAATTAGGAATTTTCTCCAAGTACTTAAAATACTACTCACTTTTAATACCCTTTGTACACCTTACTATCATGGTCATGTGGTACCTTATATGGCACTAGTCCATAAATGCCGAATATTTTAGTTCGGGCTGTATTTTATCCCAGCCTGACAAATTTCGACGAAATTCATTTTCTTCGATTTACTTACCCTCTCACCTTTAAGAATTTACTCATTACTTGGTTTAAATAGCATAATACTTATAATCCCAAAATAATCTCATTCCCGAACTTATGACAAAAATTTAACGTACGAAAACATAGGGTGTAACATGGGTTGAACGACCTCGGCAAAATCGTGCGTGATATCGCTAGTAGTCCGAATATTCATAAGATAAAATTCCCACTGATGCCCGACATTATATTGTATTCCTTATTTATTTGATACCGACACTTGGCACATTTATGAGATATTAAGGAAGGATACATGATCGATAAATTTATGTTTTACAGGAAACAATTATAATATTATGTGACTAATAGAATTATCCTATCTTTGACGTGTGCTTCATATTTTCTTATGTTTTATTATATTTCTTATTGGACCAATAGTAAGTGTCGATGTCGACCCTCCTCACTAATCCTCCGTGGTTAGGCTAGATACTTACTGGATACGCGTTGATTTATGTACTCATATTGCACTTCTGCACTAAATGTGCAGGATCTAACAGGTCATCTGATGATCATATTGGCCCGTAGGCGCAGCGGTTGAGGATACTTTATGTGAGCTCCACTTCAGGCTACACACTGCAGTTCACAGAGTCTCCATTGAATTGTCTATCTTTACTCTGTCTTATTACATTCGGGACGGATGATGTACATTTATGGTATTCCTTAGAAAAATACTCATGCACCTGTGACACCGAGTTTTTGGGGTTTCTACTAGAGGTTTAGCATGGTGGTTCATGGAAATTTTATTATTTCACCCTGTAAATTTTATTTTTTACTATTTAATTAATGGAAATTGATATTTCAAAGTAATAAAATGAGTAATTAAATTGGTAACTCACTAATGGCTTGCCTGACGACGGCGTTGGGAGCCATCACAACCTATAGTGTATTTTGGTTCGTGACATCTTGGTATCAGAGCATTAGGTTCACTTGGGTCTCACGAGTCATGAGCAAGTCTAGTAGAGTCTTGCGGATCGGTACAGAGACATCTGTACTTATCTTCGAGAGGCTACAGGGCTGTTAGGAGCACTTCTCTTCTTGATACCTCATCATGCGATTTGATTTCATTGAGGCTTATGCCTTTATTTCCTTTCTACTCATTCTTATACGATGTTGAGCGCTCGTGTCGATTGAGCATCGAGGAGTTGCATTGATACTACAGACGTGGGGCAGGATGTTTCTCTCTACGCATTCGAGCAAGTTATTATCGTCTTCTTGAGGAAGGATGTTCTGTCATTTCAACTCAATAGTTGTATCTTTGATGGTTTTGTGGCTATGCGTAGGTTGCTATGCTGTTCATGAGTTGTTATCTCATAGTATTAATGTAATGGTGGGGTACTCGTTTATGTTCCAACGCAGTGAAAGGATTTAAAGGAGGTTCTTCTCGGTGCATGATTCAGAGGTTCAACATTTAATCCCAACAGAGGAAAGGCAAACAGACTATAGATGTCTAGGTTTGGTTGATGAAGTGACGAGACTTTGTATTTTTGGGAATATTGGAATTCTCAATTGTGATGTAGGGTCGTTGTCTTTGTTGAATGCGTTAAAGTTCACCGATGTTATGGTCTTCTTCGATTCGCCTTCGGGGAAAGGCGCTGTGAAATGGTGTCTGAGAAGCGGTTGTTAAAGGTAGCGGTGTGTAGCAGTTTCAGGATCGAATCGGTGTTTCTAATGTTGATGGCTCAAGAAAGATGATCTTCTAGGAGGTTTAGATTTGGTAGCAATTTGTTAGTTCGGGTGATACAGGGATGGATTTTGATTTGAGGCAGCAATTTGGAAAACGAAGAATGAGGAAGGACATGGAGGGAGGTGTGTCGCGGTGGTTGAATTACTAGCAGGTCACGTATGAAAAGCAGAGGTCAAGTTGTTACTTAAAGAAGACGGTTTAACTGAAGTGGGAGTAGCAGCGTAGAATATGGATTCTGTGGTAGGAAGCCACTTGTTTGAAGAAAGTTTAAAGCGATTTGGGAATCATTACGGAGAAGTGACTATGTCTGCATGTTGTATTTGGGATGGTGTCTACTGTACTGAGGAACATTAAATACGGCAGAAAGGAGTTTGTTTGAAATGAATGGGAATGCGATGTGATCTCAAGTGTGGAATGTACTATCGAATTTTCAGTTGATGTCAATGAGGAAGGATCAGATTTGTACAGCTGGGGAACGGGCAGGGAGCCAAGAAGGTCTTACTGACCTCATGGTAGTTATACCTAGTGCAGCATCATTGGGAAATGTCGGCAAGGAATACCACCGGAGGGTTATCTCCTGTGAAAAGGTTAGCGGTTGAGTATGTGATCGTGGCCGATAATTCGAAATGTTTCATGAAAATCTTAGCAAGAACTTAGGGAAATTTGGTGGGTTAACGGTCTGAGATCATGGTAATTAGAAATGAGGAATCTTGGTGGGTTCTAGGGTTATGTAATTATAGCTTCAAGCTAAGTGGGGGAGCCCCACCATCTATGATTGGATCGCGTGGTTTTTTTCTCGTGCAATTTCAGGTTATCAGTGTATTGGTGGGTTACTATGACTAAGTACAGAAAACATCAGTGGCATTTCGAGAAAAAGGATTTGAGGAACGTGTGCTATATTTGGGCCTTATCGATTAATGTTCAGATTTGGGGAAGACTCGGAGTTTATGATTCTTGTGGGTGTAATGTACAAGGAAAAGAGTTCAGTCGGGTGATTCTTTTATAAGGTGTTCACGTGCTAGTAGAGCACTAGAGTTTGGCTTATATTCAAGACCAAGTCAGAGTGGGTGATTCTCAACAGTGTCCCTAGTGGATTCAAGAATTTAAGTGTAGTGACTAAGGACTTGGGATGTTCTATGTTATCATTGGGTATGCAGTGCAGTATTAGAGGAAAGGAAGACATAGTTTCGGATTCGCGGAAGGTCTTGCAAAATGGGTGTACCCGTTGGAGATGCTAGTGTGCACATAAGGAGAATATGAGATGATTCATGAGTAATGAGACGATGTGGTCTCATGAGGCGGGTCACTCAGGACGAGTGCGGATTTGGATCGTTACGTTTGAATGGAGCTATTATTATTTCTAAGGAAAATCGAGAATAAATTGGAAGAAGCTGGGTCGGTTAGTAATGGTTGAATCAACATGATTGTGGCGGTGATCAGTTTCTTCAGCATGAAGTTATACATGTAGTTTGTAGTTGTACACTTGGGCTTGAGAGCCACCATCGCTTGGTTGATTTGGCAGGTATTTGATTCGAATGGCTTTGTTGTGTAAATGGATCCCGGAAGAGTTATAGCGTCTTAGATCATGACATGAAGTTTGTATCTTCTGCGGTTTGAGAATTCAGTTGTGTGTTGCGTTGGTTCTCCTGAAATGAGCTAAGTAAAAGGTTTATATCCAATGAAGTGGTTATTCCACTAGTAGTTTGAGGGTTATGGTGAATACGTGTATTATCTCGTAGCGGCATGATAGGTGCAGTGAGCAGCATGGAAACTGGAAGTTGAAGGACAAAGTTGCGATTTGGCGTTGATGGAATGTCATGAGCTCGGATGAGCAGGGGTGAATTTATATGGTTAGAGTAAGCTGGCATTTTTATTTAATGTCACTTGAGAATGGTGTTTTGTGGAAAAGGCTTTGTGTATTGACTTGCGGATTTTTTATTAGCTTTATAGAATTAGAAATGGTTAGTGGTATGGATGTGTGAATTTTTCTACCTGAGCGGAAGGTCGTGGGAGCGTACCCCACGGGGGAGGGGGTTTGTATAGGTGTGTCACGTTAGTCACTTTATTGTTAAGGATTAAAACCAAGTATGGAGGTTATGGTAATATCGCAAGTGCGAGAGCTTATGCCTGAGAGGCATTCTATTCCTTGGGTGTTGGACCGTGTGAGTTTGTTCCGGATTTGACGACTGTTCTTATTTTTCATGGAAAAAGGGTTATTGTGGATCCTTGAAAGGTTATTAGTACGGTACGATCAGAATCGGCTTGAGGTCCGTTGATGGGTCTAAATGTGGATCTGTGCTCTACACCAGGCCGGGTGTGTTCATTCAGCATAACATTTCTTATGGAGGAGTATTTGGGCATTGGATGTTATTTTCGTCGTCAGCTATTTCATGTAATACTCTATTGTGCCATGTGGGTTTTGAGATGGCTTAATTATTCGCACATGTGTTGAGGTCCCGCATAGCGGTGGTGTTATGTGAGCCGGATGGCTCTCGAGATGCAGATCATATATCGCATCTTAGTTTTGCTTGAGTTTTGTAGCGTATGGCACTACCCGTATCCCCAAGATTTGTATTATGCACTTGGCATGCTTGTGGTTGATATTCGAATATTTCATGAGTATAAGCATTACGGCTTGATGTGTGTTTTTGTTTGATTGTTATGTGCGGATTGGGTGGCACGCCGCCACAAGTATATTATTTGGATCGGGTGGCATGTCTCCACGGGTATTTTGTGCGGATCGGGTGGCACGCCGCCACGGGTATTTTGTGCGGATCGGATGGCATGCCACCACAAGTATTTTGTGTGGATTGGGTTGTAAGCTACAACAATATCACATTGGATCGGGTTGCACGCCGCGACAGTGAGATGTTAAGCACGGTACCTTATATTTATTTTGTGTGTCCTGTTTCTTGCCTCTGAGAAAGGTTCATATTATTTGATAGCCGTTTTATTCTTCACGCGGGCTGGATACTCCTTTCCAGGGTTCGTTCTTCCTTATGTGTCATATTCATGTTGTAGCTTGTTTACGCAATAATGACGTCATATGAAATGTTATAGTGTTTGTGGTGGCTTATTGCCGGAATAACTTGTACTGGGTGAGACGAGGTTATTGGACCTGGGATCAGTGAAATCAGAGTTATGAAGGGTATATTAAGGAGAAAATATCGTTATTCAGTTCAGAATGAGGTAATAGTCCTTGTCAGGAAGAGAGGCTCCATGATTTTTTTATTCGGCAGATGGTTATTAGTTTCTACGCATCTCTTCCGTCATGGAAGTATTGCAAGTGTTGGAACAGGACTTACATGCGTCATGAGGTGTGTTGTGGGCATCAGATTCGTGGAACTTCAGTTATTGTTGTTACATGATGTTATTATGGTCATGTGAATTATGCGGTGCTTGGTGTGAATTCAGCAAAGGTGTGCGATCATGTTTTGGTATAGTGTGTAGTGATTGGTACGATGTTCGTATGTTAGAATCGGGTATTGTAGAGAAATTCGGAGGTTGGAATTTGGTTTTAAGGCTTATTGACTAAATATAAAGGGAGAATCTTCATGCTGGCTTGAGCTAATGCGCTCAACTGGGTTAGTGTAGCACGGGTAGGTGCACGAGGTGCTAAACAATGATTTTGGATAACTCCGGAGCAGTTCTTAGCACGTTCGAGGAAGAACATATGTTTAAGTGGAGGAGAATGTAATGACCCAACCGGTCGTTTTGAGCCCTAGCGTGTCGTTCAGTGTTTTGAGTCCTTGGATCACTTCAGGTATTATGACTTGCACGTGTGGTCCAGATTTAATTTTGGGAAGTTCGGAGTTGATTTGGGAAGAAATATCTAATTTCGGAAGCTTCAAGTTGGAAGAATTCACTAAGATCTGACTTTTGAGTAAAGAACCTCGGAATCAGGATTTGAAAGTTCTGATAGGTTCGTATGATGATTTCAGACTTGGGCATATGTCCGGATCGGGTTTTGGATGACCCGAGAGCATTTTGGCGCTTATTATGGAAAGTTGGCATTTTGGAAGGATTCCATAAATTTGGGTTGAAGTGTATTGTAGTATTATTGATGTTTGTTTGGGATTCTGATCCTGGGGATAGCTCCGTATGGTGATTGTGGTTTTAGGAGCGCGTCCGGATGTGGATTTGGAGGTCCGTAGGTCATTTCTGCGTTAATTGGCGAAGTTGGGAAGTTGGAAGATTTTGGAAAGTTTGATGGACTTTTTTATATTGGAGTCGGATCTCGATTCTGAAAGTGAGAGTATGTCCTTAATGTCAAATTTAACTTGTATGCAAAATTTGAGGTCAATCGGACAAGATTTGATAGGTTTCGGCATTGGAAGTGGAAGTTAGAAGTTCATTAGTTCATTAGGCTTGGATCATTGCACAATTCGTAGTTTTGATGTTATTTGGTATGATTTGAGGCCTCGAGCAGGTCTGTGTTATGTTTTTGAACTAGTTAGTGTGATTGGACGGGGCCTCAGGTGTGTTTCGGGATGGTTTCAGGTCATTTCCCCATGTTTTACTGTTGTTGATGCTGGTTTTGGAGTCCTTCATCGTGAACGTGTGGAGGCGATCACGTTCGCGAAGGATGATTTGTGGGCTGGAGGAGATTTCTCATCACGAACGCGACACAGGGGTTGCGAACGCGGAGGAGAACCTGAGGAACTTACGCGAATGTGAAGAGGCAGTCGCAAACGCGTAGAAAGAAAGGGAGGTGCCAGGCCTGAGGTCGTTTGGCCTTCGCGAACGCGAAGCATGGATCGCGAATGCGATGGAAGGGGTAAGTTAGGCATCGCGAACGCGTTCCGGAGGTCGCGAACGCGATGAAGGTCAGTGTTGGGTAGATGTATTTTAAAGCGGGATTTGGCTCGTTTCACTCATTTCTCTTTTGGTTTGGGCGATTTTGGAGAGCTTCAATGGGAGATTTTCATCATCTATGTCAAGGTAAGTGCTTCTAGTGTATTGTGAGTTAAATACTTGGATTATATATAGATTTTAACATGGAAATTCATGGAAATTAGTGAAAATTTGGGATTTTTAAGAAAAAACCTAGAAATCAGTATTTTTGGAATTTGACCACGAAATTGGACATGGAATGTGGAATAAATTATGTATTTGAGTCTGTGGTGTTATGGGTAAAGTTTGTCTTTGAAAATTTTTGGAATCCGACCATGTGAGCTCGAGGGTTGGCTTTGTCGATCTTTCGAGCGCAGTTGAAAATTGTTTTAATTTGATATATTACGAGTATTAGAGTATATATTTATGGATTTGCGTAATTATTGACTAGTTGTGGAGCGACAAGAACCGGTTTGAGGTATTAGAGCAACGTTGGAGCTGGTTATGGAACTTCAGAGCAAGGTAAGTCTCATGTCTAACTTTGTGAGGGGGAAACTATCCCCTAGGTGATATTAATTGGTATGTGCTACTAGTTGTGGGTGTTACGTACGAACGAGGTGATGAGAGTTAGTACGTAGCTGAAGCATGTTTATGTCCGGGTAGACTTAGGATTTTATCTTGCAATATTTGAATTGCTTGAACTTATTCTGCTGAATTAATTAATTGAAAATACGATTGAGCTTGATTTAGAAATCTAATGCATCTTATACCCACCTTAATCATTTGAGTTGTTGGCAAGAAAGATTGAGAAACGGTAAGGGTTATATTCACTTTTTGTTCATCTACTTTAATGTAAATACATATCTTGTAATTCAGAAACTTCTTTCCTTTCTTGTGGAGAGGGCCCAACACCTCGGCGGTAGATAGATGCATCTATGGTTCGTGTCAGTCGACCCTCGACATTGTACACATTATTCTGGATCGAATTGAACGACCTCGGGATAATCGTGCGTGATATCTCTAGTAGTCCGAATATTCACGAGATAAACTTTCCACTGATGCCTAGTATTTTATTGTATTCCATATTTATTTGATATTGAAACTTGGAACATGTATGAGATATTAAGGCAGGATACATGATCGATAAATTTGTGTTTTAAAGGAAATAATTATAAGATTATGTGACATACAGAATTACCCTATCTTTGACGTGTGCTTCATATCTGCTTATGTTTTATTATATTGTTATATTGGATCTATAGTAAGTGTTGATTTTGACCCTCGTCACTATTTCTCCAGGGTTAGGCTAGATACTTACTGGGTACACGTTGATTTACGTACTCATGTTGCACTTCTGTACAAAATGTGCAGGATCTGACAGGTCATCTGATGATCATATTGGCGCGTAGGCGCACCCGTTGAGGAGACTTTATGTGAGCTACACTCCAAGCTACACACCATATTCCACCGAGTCTCCATTGTATTGTCTATCTTTACTCTATCTTATTACTTTCGGAATAGATGATATATATATATATATATATATATATATATATATATATATGGTATTCCTTAGAAAAATGCTCATGCACTTGTGACACTGGATTTTGGGGGTTTCTACTAGAGGTTTAGCATGATGGCTCATGGAAATTTTATTATTTCACCCTGTAAATTCTATTTTGTACTATTTAATTAATGAAAATTGAGATTTCAAAGTAATAAAATGAGTAATTAAACTGGAAACACACTAATGGCTTTCCTGATAGCGTTGATGGGTGCCATAACGATTTGTAGTAGATTTTGGGTAGTGACAGACAGGGTCGCTGGTCCTATTGTAATTTTTGGACTGGGTATTATTGGACTTAAAATTATATCAAAGTTTTTTTTTCCAGAAACTTACCTGTATTTGCATCGAAACGTTTTTACCTGGATCTTTTGTGCTTTTGATGCATGAGGCTAATTGTTTCCATTTCCATTGTTCCTTTCCTTTGTCGTCTGTTGACCCATTTTCTTTCGTTTGGGGAAGGTTACTATCTTCCATCCACCGTCCTCCCCTTCCTCAATGTTTATACCTGAGTTTTCCGGTATCTCTTGTGACAATGGTGGTTGGAATGTTTTGAAGTTGCAATTTTTGGTTGTGTGACCAATCCATCCACATGTTGTACATAACGTACCTTCACCTTCATAAATCACCACTTGCTTGTTGTCTCCAATTATTACTGATTTTCCACAGGGGTTTCCAAGGGTACTTGGATACAGATATGTGTGTATCTTCCTCTCAAAGTAGAGGAGGTGCATGAGTCAATTTTCATTAATTTGACCAGTTTCCTACCAACTTTTTTCAGTATCTCTTTGTCATAAAATATTGTTGGTAGTTGGGGTAGACGAATCCATATGGATGTGGAAGAGAGGGTATCTTCTCGTGGAACAAAATTTGGTTCCCATTTACGTACTGATAGGAAGTTCCCAGAGACAACCCATGGACCTAGGTGTACTACTTTATTCATATTTTCTTCTAGACAAAATTTGACAATAAAGAAATCCCATTCTAGGTCAATCAAGATTAACTGTTCAGATGGTTTCCATAAGTCAATTAGTTTAGAACGAAGATAATGGTAAGGCATTCTACGTCCAAAGACCTTTATGATAACAGAGAAGCGTCATGGTAGATATAGGCGGTTCTTGTCTTCTTGGGAAAGGGCGATTGTTGATACCCGATTTTGCCCTCATATATATTTCAATAATATACATACTTTCAAATATCATTTTTTGCATTATTATTTAATTTACATGATTTACACAAGCATTTCTTATAATTTTCCATAATTTTAGAGCTTTTAAATTAATTGTCTTGCATTAATTTACATAAAAATTCAATAATTACCCTTTTAAATTATTTGTGATGACTTAATCACTTAAAATTATAATATTGCATCCCTAATACATTTTTGAAATACTTTCACTCCATTTATATAATTACAATTGTATTTTTAGGCTATTCGCATAAATTTATAATAATAGCCTACATTTGCACTCTTATTGCAAACGACATTTCATTTAGGGTCAAAATAATATTTTTACATTTCTTATAGTCTTATATTATTGTTTAAAGTATTAATTTGCATAATTAGCATTTTCATATATTTATTTAGCTATTTTATCAAATTATTTCCCTTTTAATTTCTATTTAAAAGAGATGGCCCAATTTTTAACTAATTTTCGAACCAAATTAGCCCAGTACCTTAGCCCAATAATCCTAGCCCAAATCAAACAACCCTTCCAACCCAACCAGGTCGCGACCCGTTTAATTAACCTACCCTAATCCCTCTTTAAATCCTGACCGTTGATCTCTAAGATCAACGACCCACAATCAATTCCCCCTTTTAAATTACCCAACCCCAAACCCTAATCTCATTTCCCTCTTACCCGCCGCCGTGAAACCCTTCCTCTTCTCTGAAGAACCCTAAATCGCTGCCATTCTCTAAATCCCTCTCCTAATGGGATTCTCCTCTCATTTACTTGCCATATCGATGTTTTTCCGTTACTGGTTGATTCTCCATGTATCACCTAGTACTTGCCTAAACATGGCAAGTACAACTTCTCTAATTCTGTCTGATTGATTCCAATCTTTTGAATCTGGGTCAGGTCTCGTCTACACACGTTCAATACTATATTATGTGAGTCTGATTTCGTTTGATTTTCTGTTGATTTACACTTTCCCTAAAAAACTAGGGTTTACCATATTTCTCTCCTAATTCGATTTCAAATTGATTTGCATATTTTCTTTCCTTATTTGTTGTTTAATTTACTTTGTTTCCTTATGTGTTTGTTTGATTTTTGACTGCTATACAACCCCTCTCATTTTCCCTTCCGGGGACAGACTTTGAAAATCGATTTCTTAACTAATAATTGGGGTTTGCTACTCTCTTGCTCTATATTCTGTATTGGCCAGCTGAAAGCCAAGGCCATTAACACCTTGTTACTTAAATTGTTCTTGGTGCAAGCATTGCCCTTAGTTCATCGAAGCTCTTGGGAACTTTGACGCATTGGGATTCTGGATTTTAGTGTGGAAGTTTATTCTTTACTGTTCTTCGCTTAACTGGTAAGCCACTTGTTTTTTGCAATTTCATTCTTATGTGTCCTTGATTTACATGTGTTCTCACCCCTGAAATCCATGGTTTAGTATGTTTCTGCGTTACTTTTATGCACGATTCTGTTAACTCTCACTTGTTTTAAGTCATGAGAATTTGACTTCTCCTATTGCTGCTAATTCTGAGATTGTTTAAGTCTAATAATATGACCTCCTTAAGTTTATTTAACTAGTATGTTGGTGCCTGAATGCTTACTCGCTTTGTCCTAAATCTCTGTAATGAATGCTTCACACTTGTAATGACCTGTGTTAGGACTTCCTCTGTTAATTATGACATGTTTCTTTGTTATTTTGTCACTCAACATGCTCTCTCAATCTCGTTGATTGTTTGAGGTTTTAGAACAGTCACCTCATTTTGTTTGAACTGCCTTGTGATATTAGGATGAATTTCTAACATAATCTGGACCTTCTTTAGGTAATTAGTCTACTGTGTCAATGCTAGAATACCTACATGTTCTATTTACTTTCCACTCCATTCTGAATCTCTATGATTTTTGTCTTGCATACATAATAGGTTTTAATATGTGATAAGACCTTTTCTATTAACTATGATATTGCTTCTCCGCTAATGTAAGCATGTGATTTTTACTCGCCATATCGTCCTATAAAAATCTCAATAAATCAATTGATTTTACGAATTTTTGTTGAATTTTAGTAAATTAATTGTGAACTGTTAGTCATAATTCATTCTTTTTATTGCATCAAGAAATTATGAATTTATTATTTGTAATTAATTAATTAAATAACAAGCGGATAATGATTATTTGATGTAATATGATTTTGACAACTAATTACTAAAATTAATCATTTTTACCCAATAAATCACTGATTTTAATTAGGAGTATAAAATTAATGGTTTTACTCCTAATCAATCTATGATTAAATGAAATAAATTTTAGAACTATTTATTACTTTTTTAAGTAGGTTTGGTTCTAATTGAGATTAATTAATTATAGGGTTAATTAGGGTGTTAATTAATTATAGAATGATAATTAGATTTAATTTGTTATAAGAGTGTTAATTAGGACCTGGGCTGATTTTGCCCAGGCCCAAAATAATAAGCCCCTGCAAGCACCCAAACGACCCAGCCCAAGACAACTCCTACCCGGCCTGGCCCCACACCAAACGACCCTGTTTAAGTCACAGCAGACTCCATCCGTTGATCTCCTAAGATCTAACAGCTGGGAACTCCCCAAAGCCCAAGTATAAAGCTATCCAAACCCTACCCCCACACCCCATTCGAACCCTAAGTATTACCCCCCTATCAGTCTCTCTCATCTGTCTCTCTAACCCTTCGCAAACCCTAGCCGCCTTACTAGGTTCCGCCGCTTTCCGGCCACCGGACCTCCACCAATCAACCCCAAACTCTCACCCTATAACCTTCTCCTCCCCCTTAATCCCATCCCACAACCAGTTTCCCCAAAAAACCGCCCAGTTTCGACCAATCTCAGATCTGAAAATCCAAAAGGGGTTGATTTCCTCTACGAGTCAATTCCAAGACCTCCAGTGGTTCACACCGGCACGAGTCGATTGCTCTTGTTGAGTGCTATCGATTCATGTGAGTTTGGACCATTTCCACGCTCGTCCGAGACCAGCCAAGTTCTGGCAAGTCGCCGAAATTCGTCCAAAATCCCTTCACTGGTAACCCCCCCCCCTCTTTTAGCTCCCCCCCATTAATTTTTGAAAGAAAATCAGAATGCGATTTTGTCTTGTTTGGACCCTGTCACCTGACTGCTACCCCTATCCCAACTGCGTACATGTCATGTGTATCAAAAATGGTGATTGATTAAGTTAACTAACCTAAAACTTGACATTTAGTCAGTCATTTAGAGTTAATTAACCAAGTCATTAGGAATTTGATCATGCTTGATGCTTAAAAGCAGGATAGCTGATTTGCGACTTCACTTAAGATTAAATTTAATCACTCAGTAAAGTTAATCAACTAGATAAGCTTCATAAAATTGTTCGAACAAATTAACTTAGCCAGCTATTGATTTTCAGAATAAGTCTTTTAATCAGCTAAGTTTCAATTGATTAATCAAGTTAATTCAACTAACCTAAGTATAAAAATCAAGATTAGTCTCAATTGAGCTTAATTAAACTGATGATTAGTCAACCTAAACCTAGATAACTAGTATGAAATCAACCCTAGGCACTTAATCAATTGACCTTTAACTAGTTTTGACTCAACCATAGTTAGGAACAACTAATGGTTGACTAAAGAACATAACTAAGTTAACTAACCAAACTTTAAATAATAACCCAAGTGAGCTTAACCTTGATTACCCAATGGTAAATTCAGGGACTCTAAGGGGTACATTAGGTAACTCGGTTTAGGAAATCAGGATTTTAAGGTTAAAAGGGTATTTTCTAAAGAGAAAAAAATTCTAGAATAGGGGCAGCTGTCTCAAAGACAGGGTTGACAGCTGCCCTATGTACTATTGAGTTCTGTTTTTTAGCCCTTAAATTGGGAATATGCCAAAAGTATATCCTATTCCCAAAGCCTCCTATAAATAGACCCCCCTCCCTTTAGACAAAGGAGATTTTTTTTTACACTCTGAAAAAATCTCTCTACATTCTGAAATTGCCTTCTTTAACACTGAACATTGAAAAACAAAAAAAAATCAGTATAGTTCTTCATTCAAAAAATGCCAAAAACAAATCAATAGAAAGAAAAATCTGATTTCTCTCAAGAATTCTTCAGGGTTTTCTAGTGGATTTTCTTACTTCTTGGTTTTCTTTGGTTTTGCTTCAGATTTTCTGGAATTCATCTAATTTGGTTGTGGAGCTGGGGTCAGTTTCTGGGGTTGCTGTTATTGCTGGCTGAATCTTCCTCTTCTTCATTATGTTACTCTCTACCTGACCTTTATTTGGTCAGGATCTTTGTTAACTTTCTCTTTAAAAAGGTATGTAACAATGAACTTTAAATAAAGTTATTAAATTCAGAATTTGTGTTGAAATGTTTGATTCATGTTGTGTTTTGAGATTATGTAAAGTTGAATCTTCTTCTCCTTTATTCTTAGTATAAAAATCTGAAGTAAGATTGGTTGATGTGACGTTAATGAATCTGAATATGTATTGTGTGTGCAATATCTAAATCCTTGGAATCATTCTGTTTGCCATTGAGTCGGTTAAAATGCTTTGAGTATTGTTAGATATAGTTTTTGTGTTAGTCCACAAGTGGAACAATCTGCACTAGGATGTTGAGCCTGACCTTTTCTATGGTCAGGTTCTTTCCATAAGAGTGCAAAAATACGCTTTTGATTGAGTCTCTTTGGTCAATGAAGAGATTCAACAAGCAAGTCTCTAGGTAGTTTAGAATCTTGGCACTAGGCTAGATGAATCTGACTTCTTAATAGTCAAATTCACCCCATGGTGGTGCATAAACAGTAGCCTGAGGTATTGGAAATCACCTCCTTTTACGGCTAAAGTGGGTAATCAAAAGGCTCTCCAGAGTAAAGAATCTGAATCTCTTAACATGATCAGATTATTCTCTAAAAAGGGGCCTAAAAAATCAAAGTTGTGGTATAAGTATAAGTTGAATGTCAATAGACATAAAAGATGACCTCATTGGAAATGAATCTGACCCCCTTTTATGGTGAGATTCAGTCCATAAAAAGGCATGAAACAGCATAAGGGTAGATGAACGTGACCCTTTATAATGGTCAAGTTCACCCTATATTTTAGATGCTTAGAGAGTAGCTTATCACCCTTCAAGGGTACCAAATGAGGTAATCAACAAAGGCTTTAGAGTAGGGAATCTGAATCTTCCAAATGGTTAGATTCACTCTCTCGACATGCCTAAATAATCAAAGTCAAGGAATAAGTATGGACTGAAGGTCCAAGGTATGAAAAATGGCACTCTGGAGTTGAGTTTGATCCATTTATGGTCATATTCACGCCAAGCAAGTACATAAATGATTCTGCGTTTAGGACAGTTAAACATAAGCATTATCAGGATTAGAATTGACCTTCTCATGGTCACTTAGGTTCTGATGGATGCATAACACCTAATTAGCAGGGGTGTTCTACAGATTACAAAGGAAGGCTCAAATGTAGGGCCTTAAGGGAAATCAAGTCAGACAAATTAGTCAAAAATCTTCATTATAGTTTTCTTTCTTCTGGAAAATGTATCTTGATAGTAGTAGTCAAGCTGTAATTCAGCTGTAATTTATTTTCAGAACTGTTGTAATATAACACTGGACATTGTATTTGTAATTTCAAGAAATGTGTGTATTTAGTTTCAGATTTTAAACTAGATTCGAACGGACATTTTTAGACAGTTTAACATTTGAAAATGGGCCAAACTATTAACAATGGCTTGACATGGTTTAAAATAGCTTGAACACGGTTTCTAGGGCCTGAAAAATACGAAAAGCTTTTAGCCTCATGGCTGTGTGTCTTCAAAAATTAAATACAAATTTCCAGGCATCAATTGTTTTAAGTATTCTGATTTGATTAATAATTCAAAAAGTATTCTTTTTCGAAACCTCTTTTCTACAACTTTGTGCTCAAATTGGTCTGCCTAAACGCCCTCTAAATACCTATTGAAATTTTGAGAAAAATGATTATTTTTAGATCAAAGGAGTTTCGAAGTATATACAAATATGAGTTTGTCATTTAAGGCGTTTCTCATCAGATCCACTTCGTATTTTTTAAATTCCAGAATCAATAACCACATGAAGGATTTAATATATGAGACATATATGCATGGGTCTAGGATATCCAAATTTTATAAAACCATTCAATTAATGATCTATGTGTTTATTTGACCTTTCAAGTATGCAATTTGTCAAACTGTAATATTTCCTCGTTAATATACCATAACTAAGATGTATAGTGACTCTCTCTTGCGAAATTAGCCACAATTAGGATCGGCCAAAATAGTCAAATGATAACTTGGGCTAAATATGGCCATAGCCCAAGATTTGTGTCCTTTAGAATTTAAGCTTAAACAATCTTCCACATATCCTTTAGGTTGAAAAATACATCTTTAGGTTGAAATTTGGAAAAGAATCAACTATTATCTCAAATTACCATAAACTACACTCAGGAGTGGCAACACATGCCCCCGACCCTCACTCCAAAAGAACTAAATAAGACGCATATAGCAACAACTGGTGCATTTCATGTGACGTGATTACCATGTGTTCAAAAACAACAAGTGTAGATCATCGTAACTTGTCCAAGATAAATCCATAAAATGTCCTAGTTGATTTTAAATCTAAAATGTTCCTTCAAATAGAAAATATAAAGAATAATCAAACATCACCTCAAATAGGCATTATAAAACCGTCATCTTGACTACGAAATCTACACGCGGGTGCGACAACTCATGTCACCGTCTTCAACTTCAAACTAATAAAAATCACATGTTGTAATTAGGGGTGCATTTCATATGGCATAGTTATAATATGTCCAAAAAAAATAAGTGCACGACATCGTGACTTATTCAAGATAAATCCATAAATATTAAAAGCGGTTTCAAAAGAAAAAAGGCTAAAAAGAACAATAGGTTTAAAATATGTAAATAATTAGATAATTAGGCCAAATATTAATAGTTAAGAGACCGTGCTAGAACCACGGAATTCGGGAGTGCCTAACACCTTCTTCCGGGTTAACAGAATTCCTTACTCGGATTTCTAGTCGCAGACAAATTAAAACAGAGTAAAAATTTCCTTAGTTTGGGATTTTAAAACAAAAGGGTGTCCCGGAGCATCGTCAAAAATCCGAGTGGCGACTCTGAAATAATAATAAGTCCCAAAACCGAATAATATCACTTTAATTGGAAAAACTCCCTTATTACCTGCATCGGTGAAAAAGGAGGTGTGACAGCTCTGGCGACTCTGCTGGGGAAATGTCGAACCCAGAATCTCTGGTTCAGGGTTCAAGAATTCGAGCTTAGAATAGCTGTTATATTTGGGCTTTCATAATTACCTGATTTTTACATGTTTGAACCTAATGTGCTAAATGCCGCTTTTTACCGCTTTGATATTATCTGAATTGGATATAAACTGTGCCAAAACCCCTCTTCTCTCTGAGTCTTCTAAATCATCTGGGAAGTGTGCACTTCGTGTGACTTCTTTTATGTTAGAGTCATATCCAAATTTTAGAACGAGGTACGGACAAGTTACAAAGCCGGTGAAGCTTCTGTATTCCTGGTACGCTGCCCCTCTCGGCTTGAGCTGTCCGCTCGGGTAAGCCTGGTCTAGAACAAAACCCCATAATTTAAACTTAGTATAACATAACCTCATACTGGATCCCTAGTAGGAACGATTATTTGCATCACGTTCATTTAACTTAGGGGACTCAACACAGGGGTTGGGTCCGCCTAGGACAGGTGTACCCCAAAAATAAAAGACTACCCTGATGCATCTTACCTGCTACGTATGCATTTATTTGTTTAAGCTTGTGTATTGACCGGCTAAAAAAAACAAATAGAAAAACCAAGAGTGGGGTAGGATAGAAAATTCACCCTGTTTTGAAAATCCCCGTATTTATCCCGAAACTCTGCCAAAATTTCTGAAAAAATAATGTTCCAAAACAAAATGAATGGGTGTATATTTTTAATCAGTTAGGAGTTTTTCCGAACTACGCATTGTTTGATTCTCAACGGTGTGGGATACGTAGGCAACCCTCATCGGGTCCAACTCTATTTTTCAAAATCAAAGGCTATAGTCCTAAATAAAATTAGGTGATGCCATTATAGTCTGATTGCCCAAGTGGGGCACCGGAAGGCCGTTTTTGCAAAAGTGGCCGGCTATGGTTTGTCTTTATATTTCGACCCAATTTGCGAATGCAGCCTTTGCAAAAATAACACTTTCCAAAATTTCGACCCAATTCGCAAAGATGGTCCATTTTTCTTTATTACAAAACCCTTTGCAAAAATAACACTTTTCAAAATTTTTATGGTTTTAATCAAAAAACGAATGTGTAGGATGAATACAATTGAAAACATCCCCTTCAGAGCAGTCGAGGAAATCCCTCTAGGACTCCATATGTGGTGGAGCGACTTGGGGGAAGACAGTAATGTGTTCCACTTTTCAGACTTTGAATTGACGCCCACGCTAGAGGAAATAGCAGGGTATGCTGGTCTCAATGACAATCTTAGAAGTCGGTACCCAGTAGCACCCAGGGCGGTGACTCCACATAAGTTTTTGAATCTGTTGAACATTAGTCGGGACGTCCAAGACCCGTACCTGTCCGAAGGTTTCTGCACTTTCTATTTTCTTTACAAACGTTATGGAGATCCCTAGGGTTATGAGGCTAACAACACTGGTCTAACTCACAAAGATCAGGCTAAATGGGAAGCCCGTCGGAGGCTAGCTTTTGTGGTAGCATTCTTGGGCACCTTGATTTTCCCAAGAAGTGACAGATGCATAGATATCGGGCTTGTGGGAATGGCAGATTTCATGATGAAAAAATCCAATGGCACACTTATACTGATGGTCTTAGCCGAGATTTACCGTGCTCTGACAGTTTGCCAATCTGGGGGAAATTTCTTTGAGGGGTGCAACGTGCTTCTACAAATCTGGTTGATCGAGCACCTTTGTCACCGCCCAGGCTACATGAACTACGGCTTAACCAGTTTGAATTGCATCAAGGAAAATGGTACTCGGGTAAAGGGCCATAAATTTCCTAGGGGCACGGAAGCCTGACACTCATACTTGAGTTCATTGACGGCCGACCAAATCAAGTGGACGTTCGGGTGGCTCCCTGTCGGCGAAGTTATCAATATGTCTACTGAGGTTTGCTATCTCCTGTTAATGGGCCTGCGAAGCATTCAGCCATATGCCCCACACCGGGTGTTACGCCAGTTGGGGAGACAACAGGGCATTCCCCATGACGAGGACTTAAGCCAACAAGCCATTGAGTTATGCCCGAGAGCTGCATTTCCTGAAGGCAGGGTCCGTCAAATCTGGAACGAGTGCAGGTTTTTAGAACCTCAAACTCGGGTGAGAAATTTATCTAAAGGGGAAGTGGAGCCCGCCTACACTTCTTGGTATGGCATAAGAGGCAGGGAGCATCAAGAGCAAGAACGACCCGCAAAGAGACCCCACGTGCAACAATTCACTGAGCAAACATAAGAGCATTGAGCTTGGTTAGAAAAGGAAAACAGCTACCAAGCCACCATAAGCAAGTTGGAAGCCCAGGTTAGGGAAGTCAAATTTGAAAACATTCTACATACTGCCACAATTGAAAGGGAGAAAAATAGATTAGCCCAAGAAAATGAAGTTCTCCGGGCCCAGCTACAGGAATTAAAAATAGCTGCTGAGAACCCAGAGAGAAGCAGAACTGATGAAAGGCTTATCAACAGCCTGAGGCATAAAGTGTGCAGCTATGGGAATGATCTAGACAAAGCTGAAGAAGAACTGGCCGGAGTTCGGGAAAGATTAACAAGAAGTGCAGAGGAAAGAACAGAGTCTGTCCAGAGACTAAAACGGAAATATGACCAGGAAGTAATAGGCTTGAAGGAAAAGCTGGCCGTCCTCGAGAACAAAATGGCCAAACAGGCTAAAAGATTTAAGACAGAGCGGGAACAGTTCTATGCCATGATGGCTCAGTTGGAAAAAGAGTTGCAACAATGGCAAGAGCAGAGTCACAAAGACGCCCAGACTTTAGAGGTGAGATCCCAGCAAATCGGGTGCCTACTTCAAGAAAAAGGTATCATCAGGCAAAGGGTCCAAGAGATAGCTGACTACATCGTCACCAAATGCCAGGAATGTGAAGATATGATTCAAACTACCTTCTTCTCAGCGGTTATGATCTTTTTCCACAAGATAATGGACGACCTTTACCGCCTCCAGCAAGACATAGCACGCAGGCCCGTGGCAAGGCCGAATGATGCCCCACCGGCCCCTAGAGCAACGGAAGCACTGATGTATTTTTGATGTTTTTCGAGTCAGTATTTCATTTTTCTAGTTGTAGTCATGTCTGAGTCCACAATAGTTTTTTATATTTTTAGAAAATATGTGTCGAGTCTGTTTTGCACATTTTGAAATTCCAAAAGTGGGCTACAAGTTTTCTGTAATCAGAAGTGTTTTATTTGATGACTGAAAATTTTAGAAAAAATATGTGATTCTTTCCTTCGATTTTGTCGCATGAACTACGTGATGATCTGATTCACACGGCGCCGTGATACGTAGGCAATCCATATAGGATTCGATCATAACCAAAAGAAAAGAAACCGAGCGGGGAAAAAAAGAGCGGAAACAATAACAGAAGAAGGGTAAGAATGATAAAAAGGGAAACGCTGAGAAATAAAGTCAGGATGAAGTACACAACTGTTGCAAAAACATATAGAAAAGTGTTTAAATTGCTCAGGTGCATTGCATACCCCAAACGTGCGATTGCCTATGTGATAAATGCTTCAACCTAACATTTTGTTGGTTCAATCTAAAAGGTATTTTTAGGTGGTTGGTTTTGCGGTAACCTGGCTTCCCATCCTTACTTCACTAGATCAAAAGGGATCATAGAAATGATGTCTGAAAGTCACTTGCCAATCGTAAGCTCTTCTGTGGAAGACCTAAATCCAGCCATCCCAACATCTGAGTCGGCAACAGCTGAAGAGAACAGGACTCTGCGTTGCCGCATGTTGGAAATGTGGGACGCATGGTCCAATGGTAGGAAACCACCCAGTACCATCCCGGGTTTCCCAGAGATAATTCCCAGGTCAGGCGGGACATCCAACATCCCCATAAGCTACCCAGCCACACCGTTTGGATATCCAACTATGTCGGCTCACTGTGCCGAAAGGCCTTCTGAGGTTCGCCCCCAGGCCCTATTTTTCGGTGTGTCTTCCAATATCTTCACCGCACCACCAACCTCTGCCACGGCTCCGCCGACTATCTCTGGACCAAGTTTCAAGCCGCCAGCATTCACATTCCAAACACCGTCCGTCCATCTAGATACCATTCACATTACTCCCAATGCATATCCCCAACAACCTCAGCTTGAGGTCACTTTGGGACAAGATAA
>ML401887.1:0-69836 GCA_005239525.1 Nicotiana knightiana
CAAGCGCTTGTTGGGAGGCAACCCAGCTTTACTGCTTTATTTTATTTTATTTTATTTTTCTAAATGTATTATTTTTGTAGTGTCAATTTGTTTTTGAAATTTTTTAGGAGCATGGAACGCAAAGCCATTGGAAGGATGCAACAACAAACCAGATGGTTGGAACTAAATGTGAGGTACCCGCAGGAAGGACCAGGCCTGGGAGAAGTCTGAGTACTCCATGAAATGCTAGTGCTTCGGCCTTTGGCCTACCAGGAGTTTTTTTACCCTCTTGTATGTATAGGTGCGCATTGGGGACAATGCAGAATTTTAAGTGTAGGTGAGGAGATTGTCTAGTGACTTTCTATGCTATTTTAGTTATGTTAGATTAATGGAATAAGAGGTGATTGTTTGGTGACTTTTTATGCTATTTTAGTTATGTTAGATTAATGGAATAATTTATTTTTTTAACAAAAATTAAAAAAAAAAAAGTTAAGTTTTTCCCGACGATGGATCTATTAGACAATTTTCTTGAGGGGAGTAAGTCTAAAGAAAATACAAAAAAGATTTTTTGTTTTAGGTAGTGTAGTAATTCCCCCTTGGTTTTTCTTTGGACCACGGTTCTTTTCCAAGGGTTTTTAATTGAACCGGGTGTAGGTAGTTTTTATTTTATTTTTAGGAGTAGTAACCACATGGTTGAGGGCTTAATAGTAGCAATATCTCGAAACGTGCTAATGCCTTGAGAACATTCAGTGTTTTGGTTGTGACGCTTAGGCTCAATTTTTTGACTCCAGGGTAAATACCTTAAATCAGGAATTCTTAAGATTTGCTTAAATGCTTTGACTGGAGTGTCGTGATAGATCCGATCCTGAGTGAGCTATGTGCCATGTGTGAGCGAGATTTGTATGCTATTCTGTGCATTGCATTTGATGTCTAGAATTTGCTCCGTGTGTGTGCAAAGCGAAATAGAAGTTTTTGTTCAGTCTTGGAAGTGATATAGGCATTTCTTTGTTGATCCAGATATATATATTTTACCCACCTAATTGTTATGTATCGTAGTTAACCCTATAATCCTGTTTCTTTAGCAACCACATTACAAGCCATACCCCTTTGTTTGAATCGAACATATATTTGAACCTTGTCACCTCTCGTAAGCACTGAAAATGTGATGAAATATGGAAAATTTAAAGTGTGGGGTGGTAGGTTGGTTTTTGAGGGAAAAAAATTGAAATAAGGAGAAAGGTGCACTGTTTTGAAAAGTAAGAGTCACTTGAAAAAAAAAAAAAGAAAAAAAGAGAAAAAAAAGAAAAACAAATAGCTGTATTATTGTGAAAGAAAAATATATATGTGGTGACTCTTAATGTAATTGTCCTTAAAGAAGTATGGGGTAATAACATTGATGAGAAGGTGGAGTTTGGCTTAATATAAGTTTGAGGTTGAGCGCTAAAGTATATGTATTAAAGTGCTTAGGGAGGTGTAGTCACTCTTATATCTAAATGTATCCTACTTGTCCCGCAGCTTACATTACAACCAAATAAAGTCCTACTTGATCCTAGACTGAATGAGCTTGATTAGTAGAGTAGTACACTACGGGCAAGCCTATGGTGAATCTTTTGTGGCATATGAATATTATTTCTGAGAGTGAGTGAATTCTTTCTATCTTGAGTTCCTAAGTGTTCTTAAATTTTATTGTGTGAGGAACTAGCTCTTTGATTTGGTGAGGGCACATGATTCATGAAGGAAAGGTAATGTTGTTGACCTCTATGTTAGAGTAGTGAGTGGATTGTGAATAAAGCATGGTATATGTGAGTCGACTATTGAGGCGAGGATGTCACACCTTTGTGCTTGAACTGTTTTAAATATTCTTGGTATAACGTGTTAAGAGATTTGCTTAATAAGTTGTGTACATGAGTGTAGTTTGATTGCTCGAGGACGAGCAAATGTTTAAGTGTGGGGTATTGATGTGTGGCTAGAATTCATNTGCATAATAGAGTCTATTTCATGTGTAGGTGAATTGGAGATGGAAGCTGAGCTAAAAGGATCCAAATACGTCAAAAAATACGCTCAAGAGTCGAAAAGAGAACACCCGGGCGTTAGCCGGGCGTTTGGACCCTAAAGCCAGGCTGACCCTGGCATTAGTGGGGCGTTTGGCCCCTAACACCAGGCCTGCCCTGGCTTTAAGGGGCGTTTGGGCCCAAACGCCTGGGTCCCGAGGTCCGGTCAATTCTGAGTTTTGAAGAGTTTAAGTGTTTCCCGGTTGGAATAGAAGTCTCCTACACGTTTAGGGTTTATCCCAAACATATAAATAGACCCAAAAACATAATTCGAAGAGGGGAATCCATTGAAGAGAAGTCAAACATCGATTTGTACAGCTTTTATTCATTACTTTGTAGTTTAATTATGCAAGTTATTTTNATGCAATCTAGCTAGCGTAACTTGAGAGAGTGCGTCTAGTAAATTATCATAATTACTTGAGAGAGATTTATGGCAGATAGAGTGTTTATGATTGATAGAGACAACTAATCAAACTATAAGAAGTATCCGAGAAGGAAGTTCACCGACGGGGGAAACCATAACTTTAGACCTTTATTATAATTATTTACACCTTATTGTAGTTAATCTTTAGTTTTAATATTTTTATTCAGTTGTAGTAGTTTAAACGACACCAAGTGACAGTTTAGTATCCTGACAGCTTGCTTGATACGTTAAATCCCTGTGGGATCGACTCTGGGCTTAATACCCCAGATTATATTTGAAACGCCCGTTTAGTCTTTTATTAGATAGTTGAGCGTGATCAATCACCAGTTGAGATCTAGGAGAGTTTCTGCCGTAAAGGTCCAGTGCATGGGCCAACCAGTTGAGGAGGTGACCTGGGATTCCGAGGAGGACATGCGGAGCAGATATCCGCACTTATTCAGCACCTCAGGTATGATTCAAGACCCGTTCGAGGACGAACGTTTGTTTAAGAGGTGGAGAATGTAACGACCCGATCGGTCATTTTGCATTATCGGACCCTGTTCCCCTAAATGAAACTTCTCATAGAGGCTTATTGCAATTTATGACTTGCGGGGACGGGTGGTTCGGGATTCGGAAGCATTTAGAGTGATATAGGAACACTTGGTTCCTTAAGGTTGGCCTTTAAGGCCAAGTTTGACTTCGACCAACATTTTGAGTAAACGACCTCAAAATCAAGTTCGGAATGGGATTTGGATGACCCGGGAGTGTTTCGGCGCTCAATAGCGAAATAAGAGTTTCCTTAAGTTCATATTGTGGTTTGGGACGTTTTTTTGTGTTATCGAGGTCCAAACGGAATTCCGAGACTGGCAACAGTTCCGCTATGTCGTTCATCACTTGCTCGTAAAATTTGGGGTCATTCCGAGTAATATAGGTCGGTTTGGCGCATTGTTAGCGAATTCAAGAAACTTAAAGTTCCTATGTTTGATTCTAGGGGGTTTGAGGTGTGATTTTGAGTTTTACCGTTGTTTTGGGTGTTCCAAAGGCTCGAGCGAGTCCATATTATGATTTGGTATTTGTTGGTATATATGGAAGGGGGCTCGGGTAGGCCCAGGTGCCTCTCGGGCACCAAAGGAGGCCAAAAACCAGCTGAGGCAGTTGCTGGTGCACCTGATCTGGTGTGACCGCAGGTGCGGTTGCCCAGTCACAGGTGCGGGACTGCTCCTGCGGTCCTAAGCCTCGCAGGTGCGACTTCAGGTGGCCTGCCCTTTTCTCGCAGATGCGGACCACGTTCCGCAGGAGCGGAGCCGCAGGTGCGGTCCCCTCTCCGCAGGTGCGAGCTTTGTCCCCCTAACCCAGTTCCGCAGGTGCGGTCCTTGAGCCGCAGGTGCGGAACCACTGTTGGCAGTGAGTTCTTTAAAACACGGGATTTATTCATTTCACTCCATTTTCTTGCACCATAGACGACCTTGAAAGCTTGGGAAAGAGCTCCACGACCTAGCTACTAAACGGTAAGTGAATTCTACCCTAATGTTAGTTTAATGTATGAATTCCTAGTTAAATTAACTAACAAATTAATGAAAATCAAGGATTTGAGTAGTAACCTAGGGCTTTATGAAAACTTAAGGAATTACCCGTTAATTAGCCATGAAATCATACACAAATCACATATTAACGATCCTTAGGTTATGGGTAAGTGTTTCCTTCGAAAATTTCCAGAATCCGAGCACGTGGGCCCGGGGGTGTATTTTGAGATATTTCAAAGTAGGATAAAATGGTTAAGTAAATAGGGAAATTCCATGCTTTTGAGTCTAAATTAACATATTCATGCAACATTTGACTAGTTTTGAATCCTTGGGAGACGAGTTTGGAGATTCGGGCGCATTCTTGACCCAGAAAGTAGGTTCTACACGAGGTGAGTCTCCTTTCTAACCTTGTAAGAGGGAATTGTCCCCGTAGATGATTATAAATAATTGCATGTCCTTTTTTGTGGGGGATACGCGCGTACGAAGTGACGAGAGTCCGTGCGTAGCCACTAGTATGTTGTGTTGGGTAGTTTTAAGACTCACAACCATGCTTTTATGTGCCTTACATGTGTCCCTAAATGTAATTTGAGTTGCACAGTATCCTTGAATTGGTATGAGAGTATTAGGAAGTTATGTTCAAAAATTATATTGTTTACGTTCTTTCTTTTACATAAAATCTCTTTTAAATCCCTAAATATTGATAATTTTGTGTATGTACACGGCACCCGCATCGCATGTATGATTCGTGAGCGGGATAGACCTACCATTATGTCAACCGCGTCGCATGTTCGATTCGCGAGCGGGGTATTAGATGCATATATAGTTTGAGCTGTTCGACCCTCGGCAATGCACATTTATTTTCGCGACGCTTCGACCGTATGCTTTTGGCATACTATGTGTTATATAATTTACTGGGAGTTTTGTTTTAATTGGATAAACTGTTTCATGTGAAGAGGGAATTTAGTACATTATATGCTAGTGAAATTTGACATGCAAAGGTAATTACAATGATACCTGATAGTTTATGTCTTTGTGATTACTACGACTGTTATACCTGCATGGCCCTTATTAAATTATGTTAGTTAAATTTTAACCCTAGTAAGTATCACGTCTACCTCTAGTCACTACTTCTTCGAGATTAGACGGGATACTCACTGGGTACATATTTGTTTATGTACTCATGCTACGCTTCTGTACTTAATTGTACAGGCTCTGAGGCAGGTGCATCTGGGTATTCATCCGAAGCTCGTCCCTGACGTATATTTGGCGTGGACTTCTCGGTGAGCTGCTTTCCTTGATGTTTTTCTCTGGCAGCACCTTGGAGTTCCTCTTTTCTTTTTCTATGTCTGTATTACTTTTCTTCAGACAATAGGGAAAACTTGTACTTTCTTTTGGATACTCGTTTCTATTAGATGCCCGTAGACCTGTGACGCCAGTTCCTGGCATGCCCACGTAGTGGATATTCTATTCTTTTGGTTGTTATTATTGGTGGTGATTACTATATTTAGTACTCACTTTTGTTTGTCTAAGTCACTTTTTTACTTCGAAATTTAAAATCTAAAAGAAAAACCTCTCAAGTATGGGAAATTGTTTTATAAATTAAAAAGGGATCACTAGTAACTTAAGGTTGGCTTGCCTGACATCGGTGTTGGCGCCATCGCGACCTAAATTGGGATTTGTGTTGTGACATCAACTCATGGTCAAACTTATAAAATTTCTAAACCTTTAAATTGCACTTCTAATAAATAGAGCCAAATCATCCTAGGAACCTTCAAATCCAAATTTGGACATCGGCCTAAGCCCAAAATCACCATACTGACCAATTGAACCATAAAAACACGAATTCGAGTCTATTTATATAAAAGTCAAACCTTGGACAATTCTTGCAACATGTTCTTCCAAAAATGAAATTAAGTTTTCCAATTCACTCTAAAACCTTCCCGGAACCAAACCAACCGTTCTTGCAAGTCATAAAATGACAACTAAGCATACAAGAATCATCAAATGGGGTAATGAGGCTCAAATGCACAAAACGACTGGTTGGATCATTATAATTTTGAGGGAGTTTTGATGATGTCACGACCCAATTTCCCCTGTGTTGGGTATCGTGGCCTAACATTTACCGAATACAATAATAAATAACATCTGATGACTTTAGAAAAGGAGTCCTCTGTAAAATTTATAATTTCCCAAAATAGGTAGTACAAGTCATAAGCCTTTCTAGGAGAAGTTTTACATAATGAACACATCATCATTCCGGAATAGAAGAAACAATGAATATAAATACATTAGAAGGTGACTTCGAAGCCTAGGAACGCCCAGTAGGTGTACCTTGAAGTCTCCAGCCACACCAAGCATGAGTCTCAAAACCTACTCGATCCGGAGTACATGACTCTGCACAAAAATGTACAGAAGCGTAGCATGACTACACCACGGTGGTATCCAGTAAGTATCAAGCCTAACCTCGGTAAAGTAGTGACAAGGCCAGGACAAGACACTCACTGAACATCTAAACCTTTGCAAGATATGACATAAAGCTAACAAGAAAGTAATATTAAGGAAATGTAAATATCAACAGAAATCAGATTACAAACAGTAATAACGATAAGGGAAACACGACAGGCAACGAGAAATAACAAGTAAATAGACAACAACATAGTTGGGGTACAGACAAGGGCAAATGTACTCAAATAGGGAAAACGATGTCAACTCAACCAATCAAATCGTTTCTAATACACGACTCCAATAATCCCAATTCTCGTAATTTCATACCACATATATCATCTTTCAAACCTTTTACAAACACAGCACCTTGTGCCCACATCTTTCCATCTCACCTTGCACGGTAATTCTACATTTTACTCAGTACATAATAACCGTGACAAATGTTAATTAGGATATTCGAAAGACTTTATGTATATTTATAGAAAAGTAAAACTACAACTTCTGAACCAAGTAGGAAATCAATGAGAAAAATAAGCTTTTGCAAATCATTTGGTTAATGAAAATAACCTCTTTCTAATAAGTACAACACCAGATATGCTATTGAATTTAATATAGAATTTATTGAATTAAGATATGATAACAATTTCTTTTTAAGTAAAAAAAACCTTAGAAAAGCCAAGGAGATCAAGTTGAGAAATCAATTGAAGTAAAATATAACAACTGGCAGAAATGGTAAGTATCAAAATAAACGCCGGGTTTTAACTTAAAAGTCACGCAAGGTAGCATGATATAAATTCTTTTATTTATCTAAAGTCACTATATTACTAACAACTCAGCAGGATAGGAGGCAATGACTCAACGTAATAAATTTACCTAGAGAATCAATTCATCAGAATACTAGTATTAGGAAAAAAAGAACTCAGGAAATGACGGCAAGGCGCTATGTCAACAATAATAACTTAATCCTCAGAAAATAGTCAAGAACCGAGAATAAAAATTCTCAAAATCTCGTACGAAAGAACCGAAACCAATGCAACAAAATAGGGAATACAAAACACAAGTATGTTGCAGCGTGCAACCCGATCCCACCATTTAATATCAATATCATATTTCACCCTTATTCCACAATATCAATTCACCCTCATTTCACCTGTTTCATCGTGCAACCCGATCCCACCATACAATATCAATAACATGCCAATAAACAAAATATGTTGCGGCGCACAACCCGATCCCAACATATAATATCAAAATCATAATTCACCCTTATTTTACCATATCAATTCACCCTTATTTCACCTGTTGCAACGTGCAACCTAATCACACCGTGCAATATCAATCTCATGCCAATAAACAAAATATGTTGCTGCGCACAACCCGATCCCACCATATAACATCAATATCATAATTCACCCTTATTTCACCTGTTGCGGCATGCAATCTGATCATATCATATAATAGCAATATCATAATATAATTATCCTCCCTTATTTCACCTGTTGCAGCGTGCAACCCGATCCCTCTTACAATAATTTAAATCGACAACAAGAATCCAATGACTTCATTAAGAAGAATTTATAAAATCAAGGGTATCAGTACACAATGACAAAGAAACCACATAAAACCCGAAAGATCACAACAATTTTACAAAATGGTAGGGCAGATAAGGTACGTGATGACTAAGTATGCAATCATAATAATTAAGACAGGTAGAGGATAAGTGCAAGACATAGAACAATTCAATAATTAAGTGGTAACAAGACAATAAGAAAGGCAATAACTTTAACTACGACATATAAAGACAAATAATGATTAAGGAGTACAGTTTCTGCTAGCAGCATCAAATAAGGCATGTAAGAATAGACTAACAACAAGATACCACATGTTATGTATGGCAATACAATTAAAGACATGAAAAGACACTAGACAATCTAAACCGGTCAAATACCACGTATAAACCGGGTACCCACTCGTCACCTTGCGTACACGATTTTCACATAACAAGATAGCACAATTTACTCAGTTCCTAAGGGGTAGTTTTCCCCACACAAAGCTAGGCAAGACACTTACCTCAATTCAGCCAAATCAATACTCACATTAGCTTTTCCTTTACAAATTCACCTCCGCTCGGCTCAATCTAGCCAAATACGACCTAAATACATCAAACAACGCAAGAGAAAGTAACTTCAATTAACAAAGCTATGATCCTTAAATAATTTGCAAAAAGTCAACAAAAGTCAACCCTTGGGCCCGCACCTCGGAACTTGATAAAATTTACAAAAGTCGAACACCCATTTTGATATGAGTTCAACTATACCAAAATTATCATGTTCCGATTCCAATTCGTCCTTCAAATCATCATTTTACATTTTGAAAGATTTTACAATTTTCCCCCCAAATTTTCCTTTAGATTCTCATGAATTTGATGTTAAACCTAAGATATAATCACAAAACATGATAGAAAGTTGATTATAGATATTTACTCAATGATTGTAGATGAAATTCCTTGTGATGACCCAAAGTGTCATCTTGTAATTTAGAACTCTATTCTACGCTCTCTAGGCTTAAAAATCTCATTTTATCTTTCTCGATTTACGCGTGCAGTCTGGGCATATTTCTAGAAAGCTTTTATGTGAGGAATTGAAGAAATAATAATTTTTGGCCTTTAAAAGTGGTTTCAGTTGACTTCGTTCAACATTTTAAGTAAAGGGACTTGGACCCGTGTTTCGACAGTCCCGGTGGGTCCATAGTAAAATATGAAATCTAGGCATATGCCCGGAATTGAATTCCGAGATTCCTAGCTCGAGAAATGAATTTTTGACTAAAATTGAAAGACTGAAAAATTATGATTTTAAGGAATTTGCTTAATGTTTGATCTTGTTGGTATCAGGCCCTTATTTTGGTTCCGGAGCTCGGTACAGGTCCTTTATGATATTTAAACCTTATCTATGAAATTTGGTGAGAAATGAAACTGATTTGACGTGGTTCGGACCTTTGTTGAGAAAATAGTAATTTTAAAGTGTTCTTGAGAAATTCATATGTTTTGGTGTTAAATTCGTAGTTCAAGGTGTTATTTTGGCGATTTGGTCGAGACCGTGATGGCGTCTAACACCATACTTGCTAGGCAAGCCAATGTTAGAACTTAACTAACCTTTCCTTTTTAAAAGTTTACTTAAACACAATAGAACAATTTAAAATAAAATAAAAATCTAATACTTTCCACTAAATGCAATCAGAAATAATATTCGATAAGATGAAACGAATCATGAGCTAACACTAACTATATAACCACCTAGTGTCAGGTGTCACAATTCACGAACTACTAAAGAATACTACAAATATTTGGCTGAAAGAAAACATATGTCTGTTTTGAATGAAATAAAACATTAAATAACTAATAAGGAGAAGACTCCAGGAATCTACGGACGCCAGCAGATCTACCTCGTATCTCCGTGTGAATGATATCAGCAAATACATTCACCTAGCTCTGGCCGGTACCTGGATCTGCACAAGAAGTGCAGAGTGCAGTATCAGTACAACCGATCCCAAGTACTGGTAAGTGCCGAGCCTAACCTCGAAGAAGTAGTGACGAGGCTAGGGTGGGGCATTTATAACATAACCTGGATACAATGTATAATAAAGAAAGAAGGGAATAATAACAATAAAACAGTACTTGCAACAAATAAACAAAACAACTCGGTTAACTTTTCCAGATCTCAGCTCTAACCAATCCTCACGAAAATTTCCAAGTTTCAATTTAAAATAACCATAAGTTCAAAATGTGAAATGACCACAATAAAATAGTGAGTATTCCAGTCTTTATGTTTAATCAGTAAAATATGAATATCCTCCCTTATTGCTCCTTGTTGCAGCGCACAGCCCGCTCCCACCTATCCACCCTTATTGGTCCTCCCTATATTTACCACCCTTATTTATCCTGTTACGGCGTGCAACCCGATCACACATGTCCTCCCTTATTACTCCTCGTTGCGGCGTGCAACCCGCTCCCACCAGACAATCACATCTCTTTATTTATAAAAGGATTTCATAATTTAGGCCAAAGTCTTTCACAATATTTATGTCTCAACAATTGTAAGTAGAAAGCTGTACTATTCATGAACTTCATCAATTATCATTTCAAAATGAAACCAACCGTGTGTATCGTAAAACACTGTCAACCAGCTCAACCCTTTTTATACCACAACGATACTAAGGGATCAGCTAACACTTCCAAATACGTGAAACAATATTTAACAACAAGTTGACAAAAACAAGTAGACATGGAGGCATCAAAATCATGAAAACCATTAAGCCTGGAATCAAACAAATTGGGAACAGGGAAGGGATCGTGTTCAACAGATAGTTTGGTGGTTCATAGATACTCGTCACTTAACCTATACACCACACATATGCAAATTCACATAGCATTTAAGTTGGGGATTCCTATTCCCTCAAGCCAAGGTTAAACCAAACACTTACCTCAATTTCACAAGCAATTCACTCCTCAAGCACAACTTTTCCTTTAGAATTTGCCTCTAACCCGCCCGAATCTAATCACAATTGGTTCAATATCATTAATTATTGCTAAAGGCATTAACTTTAATGAAAAAATCATGGTTTTCCTATCAAAAGACAAAAATTGACCCCGGGCCCGCTTGGTCTAAACTCGAGGTTCGGAGAAAAATCCGTTTACCCATTGTTCCCCGAGCCTGGATATACATTTGGTTTTGGAATCCGACCTCAATTCGAGGTCTAAATTCCCAAATTTCGAAATTCCTAAGTTCTACCCAAAAATCTCAATTTTTACCATGAAAACACTAGATTCTTATGATGAAATATTGTAAAAATGTTGTTGAGGATTGAAAGAAATTAGTTAGAGATCACTTACCAATGATTTGGAGAAGTTTGAGTCTTTGGAAAATCGCCTATGGAGGTTTATGGTTCAAGAGAATTGAAAAATCGGAGAAAATCCCGTCTAAAATCTGACTTAACAGGCTGCAGCTACCACAATTGCGATCACACATATATGTCGCATTTGCGACATCTGAGGCCTTCGCAAATTCCGGCCAAAGGTTCGCATTTGCGAGGTTGTCCTTCCCAGGCCTTCTTCGCATTTGCGAAAATATAGTCGCATTTCCTAGGCCGACAAACTTTGCATTTGCGAAGCCTGATCTCGCATTTTTGAGATCAGAGACGTGTGCAAAACACCAGATGCACAACTGAGTTTTCTTTAGTTCTAATCACTCCGATGCCTATCCAAAACTCACCCGAGCTCTCGGGTCTCCAAATCAAACATGTACACAAGTCTAAAAATATCATACAAACTTGCACGTGCGATCAAATCACCAAAATAACATCAAAAACTAAGAAATTAACCTCAAACTCTTGATTTTCCTCAAGAACACTTCATTTTCACAATTTCTCACCCGGACGTCCGAATCACGTCAAATAAATTTCTATTCTCACCAAATTTCATAGATAGGACTTAAATGCCATAACAAACCTGTACCGGGATCCTAAACTAAAATATGGGCCCGATACCAATAATTTCACACATTAGTTCATTTCTTTATTTCCTTAATAATCCAGCAAAAACAATTTTCTTCAAAATTGATTTCTAAGGCTAGGGACCTCAGAATTCCATTCCGGGCATACGCCCAAGTCCCATATTTTACTGCGGACCTCCCGAGATCATCAGAACATAGATCCGGGTCCGTTTACACAAAGGTTGACCAAATTGAACTAAAATCAAATTTAACTCTCAAAATTTATTATTTCATATATTTTCACATAAAAGCTTTCCGTTTTTGCGCCCAGACTACGCATGCAAATCTAAGTAATTAAAAATTAATCTTTTTAAGGCTAATGAGCCCGAAATAGGGTTTTAATTCATAAGATGGCCCTTTGAGTCATCAGAATCTCCACCTCTAAAACAACCATTCGTCCTTGAACGGACATAGAAAATTACTTGAACTGGAAAATAGGTGGGGATATGTACTCTACATGTCCGACATGGACTCCCAAGTAGCTTCATCAACATGCTAACCTCTCCATTGCACTCGAACTAAAGGGTAACTCTTTGATCTCAACTGACGAACCTTCCGGTCTAAAATTGCTACCGGCTCCTCCTCGTAGGTCAAATCTTTGTCCAATTGGATAGAGCTGAAATTTAACACGTGGGACGGGTCACCATGATATTTCTAGAGCATAGACACATGGAATACCGAATGAACTGAGGATAACCCTGGAGGCAAAGCAAGTCTATAAGCTACCGCCCCCACTCTATCGAGAATCTCAAATGGCCCGATAAACCTAGGGCTCAACTTGCCCTTCTTCCCAAAACTCATAACACCCTTCATGGGCGAAACCCGAAGTAATACCCTCTCTCCGACCATGAATGCTGCATCACGAACCTTACGGTCGGCATAACTCTTTTGCCTAGACTGAGCTGCACGAAGTTGATCCTGTATAACCTTGACCATATCTAAGGCCTCTTGAACTAAGTCTGTACCCAATAATCGAGCCTTTTTCGGCTCAAACCATCCAATTGGCGATTTGATCCGTCTTCCATATAATGGCTCATAAGGAGCCATCTGAATGCTCGACTGATAGCTATTATTGTAGGCAAACTATGCTAACGGCAAGAGCTGATCCCAAGAACCTCCAAAATCAATAACACAGGCGCAGAGTACGCTCGGACTACCCATCCATCTGAGGATGAAACACTATGCTCAACTCAACTCGTGTACCCAAATCATGCTGAACTACCCTCCAAAAGTGCGAGGTAAACTGCGTGCCTCGATCAGAAATGAGACACGGCCACACAGTGAAGGCCAACAATCTCTCGAATATATATATCTCTTCCAACCGCTCCGAGGTATAAGTATTTGCCACCGGAATGAAATGTGCTGATTTAGTCAGCCTATCCACAATAACCCAAATGAAGTCGAACTTCCTCTGAGTCCGTGGGAGTCCAAAAATGAAGTCTATAGTGATATGCTCCCACTTCCACTCAAGAATCTCTATCTGCTGAAGCAAAACACAGGGTCTTTGATGCTCATACTTCACCTGTTGACAATTCAAGCAACGAGCCACATAAGCAACAATATCTTTCTTCATCCTTCGCCACCAATAATGCTGCCGCAAGTCGTGGTACATATGGAAGCACCTGAGTGAATAGAATACTTAGAACTGTGAGCCTCCTCAAGGATCAACTCACGAAGCCCGTCAACATTAGGCACACACACTCGGCCCTGCATCCTCAAAACACTGTCATCTCCATCTGTAACTTGCTTGGCACCATTGTGCCGAACTGTGTTCCTAAGGACCATCAAGTGTGGGTTATCATAATGTCAATCTTTGATAAATTCGAATAAAGAAGACCGAGCGACTGTACAAGCTAAGACACCGCGGGGCTCTGAAATGTCTAACATCACGAATTGATTAGCCAAAGTCTGAACATCTGAAGCTAATGGCCTCTCCTCGACTGGAATAAATGCAAGGCTGCCCATACTTACTACCTTCCTACTGAATGCATCGGCCACCACATTGGCCTTCCCTGGATGATACAATATAGTGACGTCGTAATCTTTCAATAATTCTAACCATCTCCACTATCTCAAATTAAGATCCTTTTGCTTGAACATGTACTGGAGACTGCGATGATCCGTATAAACCTCACACGACACACCATAAATATGGTGCCTCCATATTTTCAATGCGTGAACAATGGTTTCCAACTCTAAGTCATGGACAGGGTAATTCTTGTCATGGACTTTCAACTGCCGAGACGCATATGCCATCACCCTGCCCTCCTACATCAATACCGCTCCAAGCCCAACATGGGAAGCATCACAATATACCATGAAAGATCCTGAACATGAGGTAACACCAACACCGGTGCTGAAGTCAAGGCGGTCTTGAGCTTCTGAAAGATCGCCTCACACTCGTCTGAACATTTGAATGGGGAACCTTTCTAAGTCAATCTCGTCATCGGGGATGCTATAGACCAGAATCCCTCTACAAACCGATGGTAATAACCCGCCAAACCCAAGAAGCTCCTGATTTTTGTGGCCGAAGTGGGTCTAGGCCAGTTCTTGACTGCCTCTATCTTCTTAGGATCTACCTGAATACCCTCAACTGATATGATATGACCGAAGAAAGATACTGAATTCAACCAGAACTCGCACTTTGAAATTTAGCATACAACTGACTATCTCTCCAAGTCTGAAGTGCTATCCAGAGGTGCTACTCATGCCCTTTGTCATTGCGGGAGTATATTAGAATATCGTCAATAAACACGATTACGAAGGAATCCAGGTAAGACTTGAAAACCCGATTCATCAAGTCCATCAATGCTGCTGTGGCATTAGTCAAGACAAAAGACATCACGAGAAATTCATAGTGCCCATATCTCGTCCGAAAGGATGTCTTAGGGACATCGAATTCTCTAATCTTCAACTGATGGTATCCCGATCTCAGATCAATTTTCAAAAACACCCTGACACCCTGAAGCTAATAAAGTAAATCATCAATCCTAGGCAACAGATACTTATTCTTGATAGTAACTTCATTCAACTGCCGTTAATCTATACACATCCTCATGGATCCATCCTTCTTCTTTACGAACAGAACAGGTGCACCCCAAGGCGAGACATTAGGTCTAATGAAACCCTTATCAAGAAAGTCTTGCAACTACTCTTTCAATTCTTTCAACTCTGGTGGGGCCATCCGGTATGGAGGGATGGAAATGGGCTGAGTGCCCGGAGCCACATCAATGCAAACATCAATATCCCTACCGGGTGGCATCCCCAGCAGGTCTGCCGGAAACACCTCGGGAAACTCACGAACAATAGGCACCGAATCTATCGAAGAAATCTCAGCATTAGAATCACGAATATGATCCAAATAATTCAAACACCCCTTCTCAATCATGCAACAAGCCTTGGTATAAGAAATCACTCTGCTGGGAGAATGACCAGGAGTCCCTTTCTACCCCAATTGAGGCAACCCTGGCAAAGCTAAAGTAACTGTCTTGGCGTGACAGTCCAAGATGGAATAATAAGGTGACAACCAATCCATGCCCAATATGACATCGAAATCGACCATGTTAAGAAGCAAAAGGTCTACACTAGTTTCAAGACCCTCAATAACGACCGCAGAGGAACGATACACACGATCTACAACAATAGTATCCCTCACCGGCGAAGACACATAAACAGGGACACTCAAAGAATCACGGGGCACAACCAAATACGAGGCAAAATAAGATGACACATAAGAATAAGTAGACCCTGGATCAAACAAAACTGAAGCATCTTTATTGCAAACTAAAATGGTACCTGTGATAACAACATCGGAGGACTCTATCTCGGGTCTATCCGTAAATGCATATAATCGAGGTGGGGCCCCATCACCCTGAATCGAGTCTCTGGGACGACTTCTGATAGGTGGACCTCCACCTCTAGCAGGCTAGCCTCCATCTCTAGCAGACTGGCCTCCATCTCTAGCATTCTGACCTCTACCTCTGATTACCTGACCCCTACCCCTGGCTGGCTGGGCAGGTGATGCTGCAAATGATGCCGGAACTATAGCACAAGAATTCTGATTCTAAGGCTGATTACCCAAAAATCTCATACAAGTTCTCCGAATATACCCGTACTCACCACACTCATAGCACCCATACTGATATTGAGGCTGACCGTGACGAGCTGGCTGACTACAATAATAACTCTAAAAAGGAAGCTCTATGATAGGGGCTGGCTGATTGGAATAACGCAATTAAGAGCCACGACCACCTGAGGCACCATGGGACGTCTGAAGTGCGGAATTAAATAACCTGGAAAAATGCACTCTACCCCGAGTATCCCCGCCTCCAGATGAGGCACCGTTGAATCTACCAGAATGGCGAGGTATTTTGTCCGAACCCTGACCTCCCAGTCCAAGAACCATCTCAACTCTCCTGGCCACATTGGCCGCATCCTGAAAGGAAATCTCGCTCCCTGTCTCCTTAGCCATCTGTAATCTGATCGGCTAAGCAAGCCCCTCAATAAATGTTCTAACCATTTCTCTCTCTGTAGGAAACAAAAGAATAACATGCCGAGCCAAATCCACAAATCGTCTCATATTGGGTGACTGTCATGCTGACTTGGTCAAGACGCTCAAACTTGCGGCGACGCTCCTCTCTAGTAGTGATAGGAAGAAACTTCTCCAAAAAGAGATGTGAAAATTTATCCCAAGTTAGAGAAGGTGATCCGACTGGTCTAGTCAACAAATAATCCCTCTACCATTTCTTGCCGGAACCAGTCATCTGAAAAGTGGCGAAGTCGACCCCATTGGTCTCTAAAATACCCATGTTCCGAAGAACCTCATGACAACTATCAAGATACTCCTGAGGATCCTCTGAAATGGAACCACTGAAATAAATAGGGAAAAACTTGATGAACCTGTCCAATCTCCACAAAGCATCGGCGGACATAACTGCCTTATCAACAAGTGGGGTGTGCGCCAGTTTGAGCTACACTCTCCATAATTCCCACTAATCAGACCAAAGCATTCTAAAGCAGCGGGGTAGCAATAAACCTCTCTAGGACCTGAACTGGTCCCGCTGGAACGGTTTGAGTTAGAGCCCCCTCGTCAATCTCTATCCGAGGCTCCACAGCTGGGGCTGCTGCCCGAGCAATGGGCTGAGTCCTGCTCCTGCCTCGGCCTCTGGCATGGCCTCGGCCTCTGCCCCTTGTAGGAGCTGCTGCTGCTGGAGGACCTGATTGTTGGTCAGCGGAAGAAGAAGCACGTTTTCTCTCCATCTGCGAGAGAACTGATGAGTTCAATCAGTATTTGAGATAACAAGAATCGCATGACAGAGTAGAAAGAAAATGAGTTTGTTCCTAACTTTATAGCCTCTAAGAGATAAGTACAGACGTCTCTGTACTGATCTCTCAGACTCTATTAAGCTTGTTCGTGAATTGTGAGCCCTGTGCAACCTAGTGCTCTGATACCAACTTGTCACGACCCAAATTTTCCAACCCCCGGGATCGTGATGGTGCCTAACACCATACTTGCTAGGCAAGCCAATGTTAGAACTTAACTAACCTTTTCTTTTACAAGTTTAATTAAACACAATAGAACAATTTAAAATAAAAAAAAAATCTAATACTTTCCACTAAATGCAATCAGGAATAATATTCGATAAGATGAAACGAACCACGAGCTAACACTAACTATATAACCACCTAGGGCCTGGTGTCACAATTCACAAACTACTAAATAATACTACAAATATTTGGTTGAAAGAAAACATATGTCTGTTTTGAATGAAACAAAACAGTAAATAACTATTAAGGAGAAGACTCCAGGAATCTGCGGACGCCAGCAGATCTACCTCGTGTCTCCGTGTGAATGATATTGGCTACTACTTTCACCTAGCTCTGGCCGGTTACTGGATCTGCACAAGAAGTGTAGAGTTCAGTATCAGTACAACCAACCCCATGTACTGGTAAGTGCCAAGCCGAACCTCGGCAAAGTAGTGACGAGGCTACGGTAAGGAATTTATAACATAACTTGGATACAATGTATAATAAAGCAAGAAGGGAATAATAACAATTAAACAGTACTTGCAACAAATAGACAAAATAACTCGGTTAACTTTTCCAGATCTCAGCTCTAACCATTCCTCACGAAAATCTCCAAGTTTCAATTTAAAATAACCGTAAGTGCAGAATATGATATGAGCATAATAAAATACTGAGTATTCCAGTCTTTATGTTTAAAATCGGTAAAATATGAATATCCACCCTTATTGCTCCCTGTTGCGGCGCGCAACCCGCTCCCACTTGTCACCCTTATTGGTCCTCCCTATATTTATCACCCTTATTTCTCATGTTGCGGCGTGCAATCCGATATCACCTATCCTCCCTTATTACTCCTCGTTGCAACGTGCAACCCGCTCCCACCAGAAAATCACATCTCTTTATTTAAAAAAGGATTTCACAATTTAGGCCAAATCCTTTCACAATATTTATGTCTCAACAATTGTAAGCGGAAAGCTGTACTATTCATAAACATCATCAATTATCATTTCGCAATGAAACCAACCGTGCGTATCATAAAACACTGTCAACCATCTCAACCCTTTTTATACCACAATGATGCCAAGGGATCAACTAACACTTCCTAATACGTGAAACAATATTTAACAACAAGTTGACGAAAACAAGTAGACATGGAGGCATCAAAATCATGAAAACCATTAAGCCAGGAATCAAACAAATTGGGAACAAGGAAGGGATCGTGCTCAAAAAATAGTTTGGTGGTGCATAGATACTCGTCACCTCACCTACACACCACACACATGCAAATTCACATAGCATTTAAGTTGGAGATTCCTATTCCCTCAAGCCAAGGTTAAACCAAACACTTACCTCAATTTCACAAGCAATTCACTCCTCAAGCACAACTTTTCCTTTAGAATTTGCCTCTAACCCGCCTGAATCTAATCACAATTGGTTCAATATCATTAATTATTGCTAAAGGCATTAACTTTAATGAAAAATCATGGTTTTCCTATCAAAAGACAAAAATCGACCCCGGGCCCACTTGGTCTAAACTCGAGGTTCGGAGCAAAATCCGTTTACCCATTCTCCCCCGAGCCTGGATATACATTTGGTTTTGGAATCCGACCTCAATTCGAGGTCTAAATTCCCAAATTTCGAAATTCCTAAGCTCTACCCAAAAATCTCAATTTTTACCATGAAAACACTAGATTCTTATGATGAAATATTGTAAAAACGTTGTTGAGGATTGAAAGAAATTAGTTAGAGATCACTTACCAATGATTTGGAGAAGTTTGAGTCTTTGGAAAATCGCCTATGGAGGTTTATGGTTTGAGAGAATTGAAAAATCGGTGAAAATCCCGTCTAAAATCTGACTTAACAGGCTGCAGCTACCGCAATTGCGATCAGGGGTTCGCAATTGCGAACTCTTTGAAATCCTTCTTCCTTCACATTTGCGACATATATGTCGCATTTGCGACATCTGGGGCCTTCGCAAATTCCGGCCAAAGGTTTGCATTTGCGAGGTTGGCCTTCCCAGGCCTTCTTCGCATTTTCTACAATATAGACGCATTTCGCAGGCCGGCAGACTTTGCATTTCGAAGCCTGATGTCGCATTTGCGAGATTAGAGGCCTATGCAAAACACCAGATGCACAACTGAGTTTTCTTAAGTTCTAATCATTCCGTGGGCTATCCAAAACTCACCCGAGCCCTCAGGGCTCCAAACCAAACATGTACGCAAGTCTAAAAATATCATACGAACTTGCTCGTGTGATCAAATCATCAAAATAACATCAAAAACTATGAATTTAACGTCAAACTCATGATTTTCCTCAAGAACTCTTCATTTTCACAATTTCTCAACCGGATGTCTGAATCACGTCAAATAAATTTCGATTCTCACCAAATTTCATAGATAAGACTTAAATGCCATAACAAACCTGTACCAGGCTCCTGAACAAAAATACATGCTCGATACCAATGATTTCACATATTAGTTCATTTCTTTATTTCCTTAATAATCCAGCAAAAACAATTTTCTTCAAAAATGGATTTCTAGTGCTAGGGACCTTGGAATTCCATCCCGGGCATACGCCCAAGTTCCATATTTTACAGCGGACCTCCAGGGATCATCAGAACACAGATCCAAGTCCGTTTACTCAAAATCTTGACCAAAGTCAACTAAAATCAAATTTAACTCCCAAAATTTATTATTTCATATATTTTCACATAAAAGCTTTCCGGTTTCGCGCCCGGAATGCGCACACACATCGAGGTAATTAAAAATTAATCTTTTTAAGGCTAATGAGCCTTAAGTAGGTCTTTAATTCATAAGATATCCCTTTGGGTCATCACATTCTTATTCCTTATATTGTGAACCCCTCAGCATGTCCCCTTCCCATTATTGCATGCTCTATTTATTTTATTACTATTGTTGCTACCTGTATGATTATAATGCACAGGTTATATGTGGGTGTCGTGTCCTAGCCTCGTCACTACTTCGCCGAGGTTAGGCTCGACACTTACCAGTACATTGGGTCGATTGTACTGATGCTGCACTCTGCACTTTTTGTGCAGATCCAGGTGTCGGTCTGAGCAGACTCCGAGCTTCATTGTTGACTTCTTTACTCGGAGATCGAAGGTAGATCTGCCGACGTCCACAGATTCCTGGAGTCCCCTCCCATTTGAACATTTTACTATTTTATTCTTTGGTTCATAAACAGTTGTATATTTTTCCGTCAACCAAATACTTGTAGATAAATCATAGTAGTCCGTGAGTTGTGTGACTCCAGATCATGTGTGTGTGTGTGTGTTTGTGTATATATATATATATATATATATATATATATTAATGCATATACACGGTGTTGTTATGAATTTCCGTTTTTTATTAATTCATCATGTGTTGAATTGTAGTAATTCGCCGAAAGTTTTAAGAATTTTATGTTGTGAATCTCTAATGTTGGCTTTCCTAGAAAGTGCAACGTTAGGCGCCATCACGGTCCCGATGGTGGGAGTTGGGTCGTGACAAGTTAATGTCGTGCCATGTCTTGTGAGTGATAATGTACGAAGGGTGATGCCGTGTTATATCATATGAGAGATTTAATGCATGAATGGTGATGGCGTGCTGTTCTATTAATCATATGGTGATATTGAGAGAAATCGCAAGAAGGGTTATGCCGTGCAATTTCCTTTACAGTTTTTTTCTTGTTTATTTCGTTTAAGGCAAATTGATTGATTGTGTCTTATCCCTATTTCTTATTACTTATATTGTGAACCCCTCAGCATGTCCCCTTCCCCTTATTGACTTCTCTATTTCTTTTATTACAATTGTTGCTACTTGTATGATTATACTACATAGGTTACATGTGGGTGTCTTGTCCTAGCCTCGTCACTACTTCGCCGAGGTTAGGCTCGACACTTACCAGTACATGGGGTCGGTTGTACTGATGCTGCACTCTACACTTTTTGTGTAGATCCAGGTGTCGGTCCGAGCAGACTCCGAGCTTCACTGTTGACTTCTATACCCGGAGACCCAAGGTAGATCTGTTGACGTCCGCAGATTCCTGGAGTCCCCTCCTATCTGTATATTTTTGCTTCAACCAATACTTGTAGATAAATCATAGTAGTCTGTGAGTTGTGACTCCAGATCATGGGTATATATATATATATATATATATCGTTTATTTCGTTTAAGGCATATTGATTGATTCTGTCTTATCCTTGTTTCTTATTCCTTATATTGTGAACCCCTCAGCATGCTGTCGCGCCCCCTTTATCTTGTGAAATTGGGTTTCGAAATTTTTGGGACAACTCCTTTTGAGAGGGTAAGGAATTTAGAGAGCCGCCCTCTAACAGATTAAGGTGCGTTAGGGCACCTAGAGCAATTAACTCATAAAACTAGTTTACATCACCAGAGATCGGGTAAGGGATAAAATTACCTTGAGGGGAAGGTGTTAGGCAGCCCTCGAGGTTCACAACGGTGGGTCCCGGCCGAACTTAAATTAAGCGAATTAGTCTAAAAAAGAGAAGAAAACAATTTGGCCAGATGCGATATCCAATTTATTCTTAAACAAGAGTATAGGGGGTCCTAAGTTTTTTAGCCTATAGGATCATTCCATACAATATTTTGTGACTCCCTCAAGTTGGGGTGTCACTCATAGTATTAACGCATGGGCTATCATCTCCTTACTACCCAATTACTATCTTTAAGTTTTTACTTAAGCGTTCTAGCAGTTTCTAGCTCGTTCCTTGTGTGTGCACTACCCGTCCCTTACCTATGGCCCTGGAGGCATTAGGACCTCTATTTGGGATAGTTCTAGGCTGACATATGTTAATTAAAAATGAGAAATCTAGGCGACAAACAAAATACAAATAGGACTTTCAAGTAAAGAAACAGATAAAGGGCGCACATTGACCTCCACAAGTAGACAACAAAGTCACGCAGTTGTATCAGCAAACTTCGTTACTTTTAGAACCCTATAGGCAGGATATCTATGTGGGAAAATAGAATGCAGAGACAGTTTATTAAGGCGAGCATTAAGACCTATTTATTTGCCTACTGATTTTATTCAACATGGATCTGGGCATTTCAGGCAGTAATATGTCACAATTATAAACCCAGAATCATTTTTAAGTCCTAAAAATATATTGCTTAAGTGATTGACAGTAGCAAACGTATTCAGAGTCGACCAACATGATCCTATAAGCATGATTTCTACGAGCTTATTAATTATAGGCCTATAGACAGGATTTCTAAGTGTAGCGCTGATTTTAACTCATAAGGACATGTTTTTAGTCCTTTTAAATCCTATAGGCATGTTTTCTAAGTCTGAAGCTGATTTAATCTCTATAGGCAGGATTTCTAAGTTTGAAACTGATTTCACCCTATAGGCATGATATCTATTACCTTTAAATCCTATAGGCATGATTTCTAGGGTTGAGACTGATTTCACCCTATAGGCATGATATCTATTACCTTTAAATCCTATAGGCATGATTTCTAGGGTTGAGACTGATTTCACCCTATAGGCATGATATCTATTAACCGCATGTGGGCAGACATTAAGCATATTGCTAGGAAAGGTCATTATTTCAAACAACTAGGATCCTATAGACATAGTCACTAATGCACATTGGGTTAATATTATGTGTAAGATCCTATGAACATGATTTCTAATGCAGAATTAACGGAAAAGCCTATAACAGGATCTCTAGTATGAGAATGTAAAAATACAGAATCAAACAATCGGGAAAATCCTATTGACAGGATCTCTAAACAAGTATGGCACTCACATGATTCAATCAACATAATTAAACCTATGTGCAGGATTTATACCCGACTTTAACGACGATATAGGAAAATCTGCCCTCCTTCCATCTTTTACTAATAAACCCCAAATCTGTTATTACATAGATTACTACAGCCCAGAATATTGAATGAATTACATAACAATAGCAATCACACTATAGGGAGCCTTCATTGGCCCAATCTAAACCTGGGAACTAGGCCTTCAATCATAATAGCTTTGGAGCATAGTAGTGATCCATCCATGGCACATAAAATTAGGTTTCCAATGTGTCAATGTTCCCAAGGGCCTCAGGAACCCAGGGCCATGCTCCCACCAGAACCCCATTCGGAAAATAAATCACAAAAAGATTGGAAGACTAGCCCCAAAGAGTAGGAGTTTGAAAACCAGTGCATAAAGGGTAAATGGGGGCAGTTTTTAAAATAGTTTAATTTTCAGAAGCAAGCAAATTCAGAATACAGAGTTGCTGACAGAATTGCACCAAGAAACAAACAAAGTTTGTGTTCAGCACATAGTTCAAACAAATTGGCATTTGATTAGGCTAAATATTAAAGCAATCAGTGCAAAAGTGATTTTGTGACTTTCCAGCACCTATCCTACCATGTTGGCCATTTCTCTACTAGTGATGTTATTAGGCACATATGCTTCGTTCAACACTCTCATCAAAGCATTCCTGTGCACTTCCGAGTTCTGTAGCAATGACATGATGGATATTTAGGCTGGAGTCTTGTTCAACTGATCTATGAATGAATATTTTTTGGCTTGCACCTTTCTCCAAAGATGATCTTGACCTGTTTCAATGATGGGTGGCCTGTTAGAAGCATGTTTGCTAGACTCTGCCAAGTGTTCAGGTGTATAGACCCTGCCGGTCCTGGTCATCCCCTGTGCGGCACCAGCTTCTTCTATCTTGACCTTACTTTTCCTTCTTGCTTCAGCCACGTAGTGCCAGGGTACGACATTAGTGTTGAAAAGCGGCTGGTTTGACACTGTCGCTGTAATTAGTGCAGCTATCTTCACTTCAAATGGGACAGGTGCCGTGGCAGGTGGCATTACCTCAACCTCAAATGGCACAGGTGCATCTGCAGGTGGTGTTACTTCAAACTTGAATGGGACTGACGCAGCTACCTCAATATCTCCTGACGGCTGAATCTGGACTATGATGGGATTAAGTGTGACTATTGGCTTCTTTGGGTCATCACCTTCTTTGATCAATCCGATCGACCCCTCTGGGTCCCATTCTTCCTCTATCTCTATCATGTTGATGCCTCCACCCCTATGGTCTGGGAGCAGATTGTTGCGGACATTTGGGAGTAGCTTCCTTTGCTTGGATGACCTTATTATCAATTAGAGATTGGATTTTATCCTTCAGCGAACGGCATTCATCAATTGTATGCCCCTTCATGCCGGAATGGTATGCACAAGTTTTATTTTGGTTGACCCATTGAGATGGATTTTCAGGGGTTACAGCAGGGATATAACATAACCAGCAGCTTTTAATCCTTTGTACAACTGGTCAATAGGTTCAGCAATGGCAGTATATTGCTTGGGTGGCCTGCGGTAAAAATTGGGTCGAGTTCTTGGAAAATTTTGGCGAACAGGGGGTGACTGGAAGTGAAAGGGTTAAGAGTTGTATGTATGATAAATAGTGGCTGGTTGGGAATATCTGGGAGACGTGGGTTGATAAGAAGGTAGGGGTGATCGTTGATATGTTGGCGGAGGTGATGGTTGATATGTAAGTGGGGGTGCTTGGTATGTGAGTGGGGAAGCTCGGTATACCAACGGGCATTTGGGTCTCTGTGTAACCATTATCGTCCCTGTATCTTTCTTCTTGGATATACCATCAGATTGCAAGGCTTTGTTGGTGGCTTGTAGTGCCTCGAAATTAGTAACCATTCCGCTCTTAATCCTTCTTTAATTCTCTCGCCTAGCTTGATGATGTCAGAGAACTTGAAGTTTTCAATTACCATCAGCCTCTCATAATACTGCGGGTCATATTCCCGGACGAAGAATTTGTTCAGTTATTCTTCATCTAGGGCAGGCCTGACCTTGGCTTCTTCAGATCTCCAGCGAGTGTCATACTCACAAAAAGTTTCGGTGGTCTCTTCTTGAGGTTCTGGATATAAAATACTTCTAGATCATTCTACGTGTTAAACCTGAACTGATCCATGAAATCTAAGGCCGTGCCTACCCAGTTGGACCACTTCTTAGGGTCTTGGCTAATGTACCAAGACAAACCATCTCCGCTGAGGCTTCTCATGAACAATTTCATGCGAATTTTCTCGTCTCTTCCTACTCCAACCAATTTATCACAATAGGTTCTCAGATGGACCCTGGGATCACCTTTACCGTCGAACATCTCGAACTCAGGAGGTTTGTAACCCTCTGGTAGTTCAACATCAGGCTGTATGTAGAGATCTTCATAGTTCAATCCCTCAACTCTCTTACTTTCTTCGACGCCCTGGACTCGACTAGCCAGTCTCTTGAGTTCTTCAGCCAAGTTCTTAATGAGCATATCCTTCTCACTAGATTCAGGTGTGTAAGAAATGGGTTGGGTGGAGTGAGGTAGAGTCTCCACGTATATGGGGTTGTTATGATGTCCTGGTGCCTGAGCATTGAGGTGGTCATTTGTGGAGTTTTGTAGTTCAAGGATGATCAGTGGGGTGTTTCTCGAAGTATGGAAAGTGTTGCATTGTGGTGGAATAGTTTAATTTTTCGGGGGAGTTGTACGGTGGTGAGTTATGGGAGGTTTCTGTTTGTTTGGGGTATTATGAGGATGTATGGGGTTTTGGGCTTTCGGATGATTGACATCTAGAACACTAAGTGAGAAGGACAGATTCCCCAAGTTTCGCACATGTTCAAGTTTCCCTTGGAGTTTCAACAACCTTTGCTCGAGTTGTGACATAGCATCATTCGGAACCTGAGTACCTTGATTATTAGGAGCTTCTGTTCGTTCAGCTGTCCTTGTGTTTTCCTTTCTAATATTGCTCTAATCTTCCATTTTGCCTTTGCTTTTGCCTTTAGGTGGACTAGGAGGAGGAGGAAGTGGTGGAGGGCCCCTGGATCTTGTGTGATATGATGATGATGCTAGAATGCACGAACCAACCTTTGGGGAAGGGGAAAATTGTAAAGACCCGTAAAATTTCATGGCTAAAAATAATGCCCGAATAGGTCCCCGTGTTGTTATAACTGTAGAAATTCTTAAAACAGACCCCTTTTTGAGTAAAATGTACCCCGGGACTTAAAAGATTTGATTTTCCAGATTTGCGCAGGTTTGCAATCCACAATGCGATCGCAGATCAGGTATGCGGACCGCATAGTGGTCGCATACCTGGACAGTTTGTTGTCCATTTTGAGGACAACTATGCGGCCTAGAATGTGATAGCATTTCACGAATGCGGGCCGCATAGTTGTCGTATTCTTGCACCTTGACCTTTGCGGAGGGAGTTATGCGACGCACTATACGATCGCATAACAGGTATGCGGACCGCATAGTGGTCGCATACCAAGGCAGTCTACTTTTCTTTTTGGCCCATGGGAGGGCCAATTATGCGACAGGAATGCGACCACATAGCAGGAATGCGATCGTATTCCTGACCGCATTTCTGCTTCGGGACTGTTAAATCTCTAATTTCATACCCGACCCCAGTTCATTAAAACACCTCCCCCTTTCATTTTAAGCTCATTTTCTGATAAATTAGAGAGAAGGGAGAGTGGGTTCTATAGAGAGAGAGTGTCATCTTCATCAAATTTTTTCCTCCATCACTACTTAGGCTTGAAATTGATCAAGTAGGATACCATTTTCTTCACTACAAGAGGTAAGCTTCTACCCATCAACCTTAATTTCCAGATTTTGGTTAAAATAGAACATGGTTAGGTGAGTTCATGAAGATGGTGGTAGGAGTCTTGCATGCATGTAACCAACTAATCATAATCTAGTAAAAGGAAATGGGTAAGAGTAATCTTTCACTAGAAAGAGGCCATTCAACCTAAAGGAACACTTAGTGTTTGATAGAATGATCAAGTAAGTTCAAGACATAATCATCATTCATAAGTCTAAGTTAAATTATGTCACATTGTGAACTAGATTGAAGGTACTAGAAGGTCTGGTGAATTGTGGTAGAAAATTTAAGGGGAATTCCGATTCAAGTTATGTATTACTAACTTTAATCTTTGTAGAGTTACCTTGTTGGTGTCCGAATGCACGATATGAAATTCTTGCTTGAGCATATGTGAATTGCTTGTCCTGCTGTGTCGAGTTGCATGAATTTGTTCTCTGATTTTCTTAAGTCAATTACCATGCCAATTGAGATTATGAAGGATGATTCTTTTTGCTTATCCTACCATGTGTAAAGCGCGTTAAATGTTGAATACATCGGTATGAAGGGATGCGCTGAAAAACGAAAGAAATGATAATGAAATAAAGTGTCGAATGTATCGAAGTGCTAAATGTTGTGTAGTAAATAATGAAAGTAAATATAGGCTGATTTTATTCAGTTAAATGATTGTGGCAACACCATATATGAATTACTGATTGGTAAGGATCATTGTGCCTTGATTTCACACAGTTATTGGTTGATATGAACCTATGTTCTTCATGATAAAGATCCTTGTGATATAATTGTTGGTGGTTGTTGGTGTGAAATGTGATTGTAAGGTGGGATCGGGTTGCACGCCGCAACACGAAGTAATAAGGGTGGAGAGGTAATAAGGGTGAACTATGATTATATGGTGGGATCAGGTTGCGCGCCGCAACATGAAGTAATAAGGGTGGAGAGGTAATAAGGGTGAGATGAGAATGTATGGTGGGATCGAGTTGCGCCCTGCAACAAATGAGAAATTGAAAGAAGTAACTGTGAAATCTTTATTTGTGGTTTTCTGTATACCTGTGTGGCATTTGTGTGGTTACCCTAACTGCTTTCTAATTGTGTATTGTTTGATTCTAATTGGAATAAACTTGGTTCATACATGCTAGTACTATTCAATGGTACTAACGTCCCTTTTTGCCGGGGGCGCTACATATTTTATGTGGATGTAGGTGGTTCCACAATAGGTAATTCAGACCAACAATAATGGTGTTTCCCCTTCGTACCTTCAGCAAATCCGGTGAGCCCCATTTCCTCTCGGGGCCATGTGTAGTCTACATCATCTTTTTGTATATGTTATGTTTTTTAAGGTAGTTGACGGCAAGTATTATGTAAACCCTTAGTACTCTTAGAGGCTCCGAAGACATGACGTGGAATGTACTTACATGTATTTTGGGTGGTAAATGTGTTTACTAGAAATCGTTGTCCGAATCGAAATTATTGTATGTTTTGTGATTATTCAATGTTGAAATGATAAAGGATGAATTGAACTCAAGTAGTAAATTCATGTTTAAACTATAAATTGCTAATTCATGTGGAATAAGGTATATTGTAAACACGGGGTAATGCGTTGGGCAGGAATGGCAATCCAGGTCCGCTTGACCGGGATCACCCGGTTAGGCACTGGTCTCGTCCCTCGGTTTTGGGGCGTGACAACTTGGTATCAGAGCCTAAGGTTTTAAAAGTGTCCTAGGATCTCTCGGAGCCGTGTCTAGTAGAGCCCTTCTTATCGGTGTGTCATCGACCACATCTATAATTAGGGGGCTACATGGACATTTAGGAATATACCTTTTCATTGTTACTCTGTATCGTGTGATGTGGTTAAAGGTGAGGTTGTCTATCCCTAAATCGTGCATTGTTCCAATTTTCAGTAAATGGCACCCAAGAAGAGAGCCCGACTCGGCCCCAGAGGCCAATGCCACCCTAGGAGTGGCCGTGATTTCTTTATCTGATGGTGCGGGTGAGAATGATTCCCCGACCCTGAATCTGCCTAACTCTTCCATCCCAGGCCAGGATATTCCTATTCCTTCTCCAGCAGAGGGTGCTACAGTCCCTCCCGCTGATGTTCCTGATTCTTCTTCAGTCCTATCTTCCGGTCCCGATATTTCTGATGGGGACCTCAGGGGAGCTATTCAGATGTTGACTAAGCTAGTGGCCTCCGAGGCCCAAATATCATGTGCTGCCCCTGAATCCTCCAGTGAGCAAGGGGATTCTTCAGGTTCCAGGTCAACCAGTTTCTGCGGTTAGCCCCTCTAGAGCTCACAAGCACCGACCCAGAGGCTGATCCTTAAGATTTCATTGATGAGCTATGAGTTGGCTTCCTATCAGTTAAAGGGAGCAGCGTATTCGTGGTTTGAGATGTGGGAGAGGTCTCATGGGGAGAGGAGCCCTCCGGCAAAGTGGGATGAGTTTTTTGATGCCTTCATGGTTCATTTCTTGCCTGCTGAGACTATGGCAGCCCGTGTTGTGGAGTTCGAGGTCCATAAGAAGGGCAACATGACTGTGTGGGAGCACCACATGTAGTTCGTGTGCCTGTCCAAATATGCCATCCATATGATGCCGGCTATGGAGGCCAGAGTTTGACGGTTTGTTCAGGGCCTTGGTCCCCCGGTTGTTAATGAAGCTGCTACAGCTGCCTTGCAGTCGGATATAAACTATGGGATCGTGGGATTCGCCCAGGCCACAGATGCTCGAAAGTTGAATATAAGAATGGAGAGGGAGAGTAGTAGTAGGGCCCGGTCAATGGGCAACCCTGGGAGTTCAGTGGGAGGAGGGAGATCAGTCCTTGGGAGAGGGTCATCAGGTCCATCCCAGTCCTATGCTTAGTCCTCAACCAGTGCCCCATCATCAGGGCACAGTTATCAGCGGGGAGGTCACTTTGGACCAGGTTTAGGTAGCAGAAGGTTCCATCAGTCAGGTTGTTCAGTTGGGAGGTTCTAGCAGCAGCGGAGGGTACCATGCCCTAAGTGTGGGAGGTCTCATTCTGAGCATTGTTACTTGGATATACCAGTATGGTATAGGTGTGGCGAGATAGGCCATATCCAACGAGACTGCGGCGCACCTAGTCAGGGCGTGGTTAGGGGTACTGCTCAGCCCGTCCAGCTCTTCAGCCGCTACATCTTCAGAACGCCCTCCAGTTAGGGGTGGAGCACAGGTCGAGGGGGACCCAGTCGGTTCTATGCTTTGAGTGGTCGCCAGAGTGCGGAGGCTTCCCCAGATGTTGTCACAGGTATTTTGATTGTTCAGTCATATGATGTTTATGCTCTTATTGATCCTGGGTCTTCTTTGCCAAATGTTACTCCATTTATTGCTTCAAGTTTTGGGATAGATCCCGAACAGCTTCACGAGCCGTTCTCTGTGTCGACTCCGGTTGGTGATTCCATTACGGCCATGCGAGTCTATAGGAATTGTGTTGTCACGGTGCGTGGTCGGGATACCACGACCAATCTTATAGAGTTAGAAATGGTAGATATTGATGTAATTATGGGGATGGATTGGCTCTATTCGTGCTTTGCTAAACTCGACTGCCAAACTAGGATTATGAGGCTTGAGTTTCCTAATGAATTAGTTATCGAGTGGGAGGGGAATAATGTTGTGCCAAGAGGTAGATTTTGTTTCCTACCTTAAAGCCTCTAAGATGAACGGAAAAGGGTGAATCTACCATTTGGTCTGGGTTTCGGACACCACTTCAGAGGTGCCTGCTCCCGAATCTGTGCCTATCGTGAATGAATTTCTTGAAGTATTTCCGGACGAGCTTCCTGGGATCCACCAGATAGAGAGACGAGATTGCGGGATTGATGTATTGCCAAATACGCAGCCAATATCTATTCCACCTTACCGAATGGCGCCAGCAGAATTGAGAGAGTTAAAAGAGCAATTGAAAGATCTATTAGAAAAGGGTTTCATACGGCCAAGTGTGTCGCCTTGGGACGCACCGGTTATTTTTGTCAGAAAGAAAGATGGATCACTTCGGATGTGTATTGATTATCGGCAGCTCAACAAGGTCACCATCAAAAACAAATACCCATTGCCCCGGATAGATGATTTATTCGATCAGTTGCAAGGTGCTAGGTTCTTCTCGAAGATTGATTTGCGGTCCGGGTATCACCAGTTAAAGATCATGGAGCAGGATATTCCTAAGACTGCCTTCAGAACTCAATATGGGCGCTTTGAATTTTTGGTAATGTCTTTTGGACTAACCAACGACCCAACACCTTTTATGGATCTTATGAATCGGGTTTTCAAACCGTTTCTTGACTCCTTTGTGATTGTCTTCATTGACGATATCCTTGTTTATTTACGAAGTCAGGAAGATCATGCTGCTCACCTCAGGGCAGTTATGCAGACTCTTTGTCAGCACCAGTTGTATGCAAAGTTTTTAAAATGTGAATTTTGGCTAGAATCAGTCGCCTTTTTGGGCCATGTTGTACCCAGGGAAGGGATTCGAGTTGGCCTCCAAAAGATTGCAGTGGTAAAGGATTGGCCTAGGCCAATGACCCTAACATAGATTCGCAGTTTCTTGAGTTTGGCTGGATATTATCGAAGATTTGTGGAGGGATTCTCTACCTTCGCCTCCCCACTGACTAAGCTGACGCAGAAGGCGGTTAAGTTCTAGTGGTCCGATGTTTGTGAAAAGAGTTTTCAGGAATTGAAATTGAGATTGACTACGGCGCTAGTGTTGACCTTGCCAGAAAGTTCGCAAGGGGTTTTGGTGTATTGTTATGCTTCAACGGTTGGTTTGGGGTGTGTATTGATGCAATGTGGTAAGGTAATAGCATATGCTTCTAGGCAGCTCAAGAATCACGAAAAAAATTATCTGACACATGATTTGGAGCTCGCGGCGGTGGTGTTTGCATTGAATATCTGGCAGCATTATCTTTATGGGGTCCATGTGGACGTGTTCATAGAACACAAGAGTCTTCAATACTTATTCAAGCAGAAAGAGTTAAACTTAAGGTAGCGGAGGTGTTTAGAGTTGCTCAAGGATTATGATATGAATATTTTGTACCATCCAGGAAAGGCGAATGTGGTAGTCGACACTCTTAGTCGAAAATCCATGGGCAGCTTGGCTCATTTGGAAGCAGCTCAGAGGCTTTTGGCTCGGGAGGTTTATCAGTTGGCTAGTCTGGGGGTATGTCTTTCGACCTCAGACGAAGGGGATGTCGTGGTGCGTAATGGAGCCGAATATTCACTTGTAACGGAAATCAAGGAAAAGAAATTCAGAGATCTAGCATTGGTATAGTTGAGAGAGGCAATGCTGAATCATAAGACTACATCATTTTCACTCGGCAATGATGACGGTATTTTGCGGTGCCTAGGGAGACTATGTGTTTCGGACGTGGATGATCTTCGGGTGAAGGTAATGGCAGAGGCTCACAATTCCAAGTATTCAGTACACCCAGGTTGTAAGAAGATGTATCATGATCTCAAAGAGATTTATTGGTGGAATGGTATGAAGAGGGGTGTGGCGGACTTTGTGGCTAGATGTCCAAATTGTCAGCAAGTAAATGTCGAGCATCAGAGGCCCGGTGGGTTGTCGCAGCTTATGGAAATACCAATGTGGAAATGGTAGATGATCAATATAGACTTTGTGGTGGGGTTACCTCGCACTCCATATAGGTTCGACTCAGCTTGGGTAATAGTGGATCGACTCACGAAGTCGGCACATTTCCTGCCAGTCAAATCCACCGATACTGCAGAACAGTACGCTCAGTTGTATATCAAGGAAATAGTTAGACTCCATGGCACTCCAGTATCTATTATCTCAGATCGAGGGGACCAGTTCACAACTAACTTTTGGAAGAAATTTCAGCAAGGTTTGGGTACGCAGGTAAATCTTAGCACAACCTTCCATCCACAGACTGATGGGCAGGTAGAGCGGACCACTAAGATGCTTGAAGGTATGTTACATGCTTGTGTATTAGATTTCAAGGGTAGCTGGGATGATCACTTGCCACTTATAGAATTTGCTTATAATAACAATTTCCATGCTAGTATTCAGCTGGCCCCATTTGAGGCGTTGTACGGAATGAGGTGTAGGTCTCCGATTGGATAGTTCGAGGTTGGCGAGGCGGAACTGCTAGGACCGGATCTTGTGCACCAAGCTATATAAAAAGTTAAAGTCATTCAGGAGAAGATAAAGACTACTCAGAGTCATCAAAAATCCTATGCGGACGTTCATCGAAGAGATTTGGAGTTTCAAGTCGATGATTGGGTATTATTGAAGGTGTCTCCCATGAAGGGAGTGATGCGGTTTGGGAAGAAAGGGAAGTAGAGCCCAAGGTATATCGGGCCATATAGGATTTCTCAAAGGATAGGACAAATGGCTTATAGGATGGAATTTCCCTCTGAGATGTCATTAGTGCACCCGGTGTTTCATGTGTCCATGTTGAAGAAGGTGATCGGGGATCCATCCGCCATTGTGCCGGTTGATATGGTTGAAATTAATGAAGGGTTGTCATATGAAGAGGTTCCAGTTGCTATTCTTGATAGGCAAGTCCGTAGATTGAGAAACAAAGATATTGCTTATTTTAAAGTATTATGGCGGAGTCAACAAGTCGAAGAAGCCACATGGGAAGCGGAAAATGAAATGAAAGAGAAATATCCTCACTTGTTTGAATAAGTCCGGTAGTGGTTTTGAAAGTTGTCATTCCTAAGCAAGTATATATTGTGTTAAATTTTGTGCAAGAACACTCCACTCCCCTACTATTGTGACTTCCCAAACTTTGTGCCATAAATGTATATGTTGTTGTGAATAGCTGGATTATGTGCAACTCACTGTAATAGTTGAATTATGTGCAAATTTGTGGAGTTAACCGAACTATATGAGGCTTGTGAAGTAATTGAATTACATGTAGCTTGTTGAAAGGACCGGGTTATATGCAAGTTGATAGAGTAATTGGTAATGTGTGGAATTGGTTAAACATGTGTTTCGAGGGCTCTCTGACAGGTAGATAGGCCTAATTACAAAGGAAACTCTGCCAAAATTTTCAGAAAATATCGGAGTTAGTAAAAATTTGGGGGTTGGTTTATTTTGTGTTTTTCCTATTTTAGTGATTCCCCGATCCCCATTCGAGGATGAATGATTTTAAGTGGGGGAGAATGTAAAGACCCGTAAAATTTTATGGCTAAAAATATGCCGAATAGGTCCCCCTGTTGTTATAACTATAGAAATTATTAAAACGAACCCCTTTTTGAGTAAAAAGTACCCCCGGGACTTAAAGGATTTGATTTTCCATATTTGCGCAGGTCTGCGGTCCACTATGCGATCGTAGATCAGGTATACGGACCGCATACCTCGATAGTTTGCTATCCATTTTATGGATAGCTATGCGGCCTAGAATGCGATCACATTTCACGAATGCGAGCCGCAGAGTTGTCGCATTCTTGCACCTTGACTTTTGCGGAGGGAGTTATGCGATGCACTATGCGATCACATAACAGGTATGCGGACCGCATAGTGGTTGCATACCTGGGCAGTCTACTTTTCTTTTCGGTCCATGGGAGGGCCAATTATGCGACAAGAATGCGGACCGCATAGCAGGAATGTGATCGCATTCCTGACCGCATTTCTGCTTCGGGACTGTTAAATCTCTAATTTCATACCCGACCCCAGTTCATTAAAACATCTCCCCCTTTCATTTTAAGCTCATTTTCTGATAAATTAGAGAGAGGGGAGAGTGGGTTCTAGAGAGAGAGAGTGCCATCTTCATCAAATTTGTTCCTCCATCACTACTCAGGCCTGGAATTGATCAAGTAGGATACCATTTTCTTCACTACAAGAGGTAAGCTTCTACCCATCATCCTTAATTTCCAGATTTTTGTTAAAATAAAACATGGTTAGGTGAGTTCATAAAGATGGGGGTAGGAGTCTTGCATGCATGTAACCAACTAATCATAATCTAGTGAAAGGAAATGAATTAGAGTAATCTTTCACTAGAAAGAGGCCATTCAACCTAAAGGAACACTTAGTGTTTGATAGAATGATCAAGTGAGTTCAACACATGATCATTGTTCCTAATTCTAAGTTAAATTATGTCACATTGTGAACTAGATTTAAGGTGCTAGAAGGTACGGTGAATTGTGGTAGAAAATTTAAGGGGAATTTCGATTCAAGGTATGTATGTCTAACTTTAATCTTTGTAGAGTTACCTTGTTGGTGTCCGAGTGCACGATATGAAATTCTTGCTTGAGAATATGTGAATTGTTTGTCCTGTTGTGTCGAGTTGTACGAATTCGTTCTCTAATTTTCTTAGGTCAGTTACCATGCTAATTGAGATTATGAAGGATGATTCTTTGTGCTTATCCTACCATGTGTAAAGCTCGTTAAATGTTGAATACATCAGTATGAGAGGATGTGATGCAAAATGAAAGAAATGATAATGAAATAAAGTGTCAAATGTATCGAAGTGCTAAATGTTGTGTAGTAAATAATGAAAGTAAATATGGGCTGATTTTATTGAGTTAAATGATTGTGGCAACACTATATATGAATTACTGATTGGTAAGGATCATTGTGACTTGATTTCACACAGTTATTGGTTAATATGAACTTATGTTCTTAATGATAAAGATCCTTGTGATATAATTGTTAGTGGTTGTTGTTGTGAAATATGATTGTAAGGTGGGATCGGGTTGCACGCCGCAACACGAAGTAATAAGGGTGAAGTATGATTGTACGGTGGGATCGGGTTGCATGCCACAACACGAAGTTATAAGGGTGGAGAGGTAATAAGGTGAGATGAGAATGTACGGTGGGATCGAGTTGCGCGCCGCAACAGATTTGAAATTGAAACAAGTCACTGTGAAATGTTCATTTGTGGTTTTCTGTATACTTGTGTGGTTACCCTAACTGCTTTCTATTTGTGTATTGTTTGATTCTACTTGGAATAAACTTGGTCCATACATGCTAGTACTATTCAATCGTACTAACGTCCCTTTTTGCCGGGGGCGCTACATATTTTATATGGATGTAGGTGGTTCCACAGCAGGTAGCTCAGACCGCCGATAGTGGTGTTTCCCCTGTTTACCTTCAGCAGATCTGGTGAGCCCCATTTCCTCTCGGGGCCGTGTGTAGTCTATATCAGCTTTTTGTATATGTTATGTCTTTTAAGGTATAGTCGGGGTCTTATTGCCGGCAAGTATTGTGCAAACCCTTAGTACTCTTAGATGTTCCGACGACATGATGTGGGTTGTACTTATATGTATCTTGGGCGGTAAATGTGTTTACTAGAAATCGTGGTCCGAATTGGAATTATTGTAAGTTTTGTGATTATCAAATGTTGAAATGATAAAGGATGAAATGAACTCAAGTACTAAATTCATTTTTAAACTCTAAATTTCTAATTCATGTTAAATAAGGTATATTGTAAACACGGGGTAATGCGTTGGGCAGGAAAGGCAATCCATGTCCGCTTGACCGGGATCACCCGGTTAGGCGCCGGTCTCGTACCTTGGTTTTTGGGAGTGACAGAAATAAAATAAAAACAAAAGGTAACAAGTCAGTGAGGATCATGAGAAAAATATTTGCAGCATTTAAACACACATTGCAGGAATATAAAAGCGTGTCCTAATTTGGGAGCCTCGTTGTGCCTGAGGTAAGCCTAGTGACAAGAAAATTTGGAGAACTCAGATGCCAATAATTTCCTCATTTCATTAATTTAAAAGCGGATAAATCTAAAACGACATTGAATAAGATAAGTCACTAATGGAACTTGACCTTATTACATTTGAAAAGGCAGGTAAATCTAATCTACTTGGTCCTAGAAGGACCTTCCCCAGGCTTGATCTTCTTGACTCTATCGATCATGTTCCCCAGGTCGTGCATGCCTAACAGCAGGTATACCCTTGATAGATTCCCTCCTTCGCTTCCTTCATCATTCTGGCAGCCGGCTGCTCTTTTCCTTGTCTTCGCTTCTAGCTCCATCAGACGCTGCTCCAAATATTCCAACCTTTCATTATATTTGATATCCCTTTCCTTCCACCCATTGATCAGTTCCGTATCAGTCTTGTGTTACTCCAGATGCTCAGCTTCGGACTAATGAACTCTTTTGCACAGTTTACTGTATTTCACTCGGGCCTCAGCAACTTCATCTATGACCCTGTTTCCCCCATCGATTCCCGGCTCAACTATCCCTGCTATGTTGTCTTCCAACCATGATAGGTAAAAGCGTACATGCCCTGCATGGTACCTCTATGGCTCGATGGTGTCCTTTTCTATAATAACCTTTAGATGCCACATATGCTGAGCTTCACATTTGTACGGGATGTCGTCGTCCTGAAAATCTGCCCTATAATGACTCATTTTAGAAACTCGCGGAAAGACTTGCTTCCTGCCTTCCTGTCTCATAACCCTGATGGGAACATAAGGGTATATGCCCCCTAAACCGATCAACACCAGGTGCGGAACGTCCCTCGATCGGATGATGGACTCACTGGTGGGGAACTATTCGAACATCCATTGAACCTGGTCCTCGGACAAATTGTCAAAAAACATTCCCATAAGGGTATATTCCCCTTAAACCGATCAACACCAGATGCGGAGCGTCCCTCGATCGGATGATGGACTCACTGGTAGGGAACCATTCGAACATCCATTGAACCTGCTCCTCGGCCAAATTGTCAAAAACCCGCGCCCATTCTGTAGCATTTTTCGGTTGAGCAAACCTATATGGGATGTAGGTCATTCTCTTAGGGTGATGGAAGGCTATATGATCATTCCACGCCCTTCGTGGAAAATCTTGACGATATTGACCCCTTTGGAGATTCTCCAATAACCAAACCTGTAGTAGCAGATGACAACCCTCAAAGTGTTTGAACCCCTTCTGGCAGCGATCCAAGGCTCGGTATATGTTTGCTATGATCATAGGGATAATGGTATATGTTTTCCCCTCGATCCCCTCCATTATGGTTTTGGCTACCATATCCAGTCTAGTGTGAATCCTGTTTCCTTTTCTTGGAAATACTATCATACCCAAAAATCAAACAACGAACACAAAAACCCTTCGGTGAATATGACCCAGGGAAGTAATAGAGAATTCATCGTGGAAGATACGGTAGGATTTACTATGGTCGTATCATTCACAGAGATAGTCAAAAGGTATGTAGGAGTCTTTCAGGCACTCTAAATCTTCTTTCTTTTTCAAACACATCATTTTCAGGAACCCCATAGCGGCACGGTTTTTCGGCACCAATAAACCTGGACTGTCCCAAGGTAATCCCGTGAAGCCTCCTATTTCTTCCAAGAGAGGAGTCATTTCTATGTTGCCAAAATGGAACACAGACCTTTCTCTGTCCCAGAACATAGTGGCTGCTTCGATCAACATATTATTCGGTTGGATATCCAGTAAAGAGGGTAAGTTTCCGAGGACCCTCTTCACATGGTCTTTGTCACTTGGCGAAAGGTCTTCCCATCGATCCAGCAACAATGGTGGTATTATTTGGACCATGCCGAACCTGGGGACTTCGTGCCTCATTTTCTGCAAAATAGATAAGGTTAGACCCTTTCCCCCTCCAGATTCAACTAATTATACATCAATGACTAGCATATTGGCACTTAGCTCTCCAAATTAATGCACAGATCGTGGTTGCGTCGTTTGGGATTATGGAAACCCCAATGGACTTTTGGACAAGGATTTTCCTAAAGGTTATTATGTGGACAACATATTAACCCAGCTAGGTTTGACCATGATGCATGTACAGTTATAATCAGAGTAGGGTTACTATGGGGGTCTATACTGGTACCCTCAAGCAGACAACTTGAGGGGAAAAGGCACATAACCGTCGACTGCACTACTGATCGACTAGTTTTACCGCAAATAAGCCTTTTCGAATTTAGGGGAGTGATATAAAATGGAAGAGCGCAACCACTCATCAAGCATTGCTATAGGATTTGTATAGGCACGAGTGGAATATGATGTTGAGCATGATTATGCAACAATAAAATAAGAAATAAAAGAATGTTGTTATGTATTTGCACGTTATGAAAGTGGTAAATACAACAGTTATGATTGAAAAGCAGCTACAAAGGAAAACAAAAAGAAACATGTCAGTTTCATTTAAAAGAATAAATACTTGGGAAAGTAAACAATTAATTGCACATAAAGGGGAAAGGTAAAGGGTGCAGGTATTAGAAAAGTAAAGACAAATTCACAAAGCAGTTTGAAATGGTAAAATCCTAGAACTCCCCAACAGAGTCGCCATATTGTCGTGCCCCCCTCTTTCCTCTCCTTTCAGATCGGTTAAGGGATTTTAGACATTACTGGGACAACTCATTTCCTTTTTGGATAACAGATATGAAGGATTTGAAGAGTCGCCACCTAAGGAATTAAGGTGCGTTCGGGAACCTATTAAGGGTCACAATAACACTAATTGAATAACCAGAGATTAGGTAAGGGCTTGAAATCACTCCAAGGGGAAGGTGTTAGGCACCCCTCAAAGTCCACAATTGTGATTCCCGTCCAAACAAGCTTTGTGAATTCAAACAAGTAGCAAATAGGCAGTCAAATATACACATGGAAACAAGTAATAGTTTTGAAAAAAATTCACAGTCTATGCACACATATGTAGGGGATAGGGTAAGTCCTAAGTTGTTTATCCTACAGGATCACATCAATCCAATGCCCGGTAATCAGTCCTCAGTGAGGGGCTACACGTGGCATTGGCGCACCGGTCATCATATCCATATCTACCCTTTACCCTACCCCTTAGAAGTTATTAAGCAAGTTTATATAGCAATCTCAATGCGTGCTGTTACCCGTCCCTTCTTAATGGTCCTGGAGGAATTTAGGACCTCTAAGTATAGGTAGTTCTAGATAGACCCCTAAGGTTTTGAAAGGATAAAATTCTAAGCCACAGGCAAGAACAAATAGGACTAATCAGATAAATGCAGGAAAGCAGTTATGAGGCCTAGATTTACCTCCACAAGTAATGCACATAATCAACACGTCTCAAACACAAACAAGAAACAGTTTTATTAGACAGGATCCTAAGACAGGATATCTAAGTGAATGTCAATGCACAGAAATATGCAGCTTTATGTTTTATAAAAAAAAACTCAGAAGCAAGGGGCCTAATCAGTTTGCCTACTGGTTTTTAAGCTTGTTACCTTTAGACAGTTCAGAAGTTATTTTTTCCTAAAAGCATGTTGTTGTAGGTGTTACGAAAATGCATAGATTGTTACTAGTTTTATCTAAAACAGGATAATCATATGAGAGATTGCGTTATACCTTTTCATGAATCAGTAGTCTAAACTAGGCGTGGTTAAGAAAATGCAAACAGAGTCCTAGAGCATGGTATCTAATATCCACATATAAATGCAGAATGGTTAACAGATGATTTCAGAACGCACAGAATTCCTAAAGCATGATTTCTAAATGCATAGAATTCCTAAAGCATGATTTCTAAATGCACAAAGAGTTACAGGATGATTGAAACATAATTTTAAATGCACAGGAGTAATAGTTTTATATTAACTTTATTATCCTAGGAGCAGGATTTCTAAGTGGTAGGCATAAGCATAAATTAAGGACATGTTGTACGTTAAAGCAGTAACATGCAAAACCTTAAAGACATCATATCTAATACATGTTTGGCATGGTTTAAATGAATATGTTGGTCCTAAGCATGGATTTATGCAGATAGAGAATGTAAAAGCCTAAGGCATGATTTCTACCAAATGATAGAATATATAACTACTCTCCCCATTTCACTGGCCAACCCCAATATCTATTTACAAATAATTATTAAAGACCAGATGAATAAATTACATAAATAGACAAAGGAAAAGAAGAATTTAAACTATAGGGAGCCTGAAGTAGGCCCAAATGTACCAGGTGTCCATACCCTCATATGCCAAAGTTTCATAGCCTTTCTCATGTCCAGGTGTGTCAGAGTTCCCTAAGGACCTCAAGGATCCCGAGTAGTGCTCACACCCAGACTTCATAACCATAACTGAGTAAGTGCAGTGTGGTAGAGCCAGCTCCAGTGCATTAGAGTTCAGAGGGATATCACAGGAATCCTAAAGCAGTCGCACACTGGAGGGGGCAGAACTTAAGGACCTAAGAGTAGAGTGAGAGTGCTTGAAAAAGTTTGAAAAGGTTTTAATAGGAAAAAAGTATTTGAAAAAGACTCAGTTGAAGTTTATAAAGGTATGAAGTGGTTTAGTAGTAAAAGACCCAGGTTTTTGACGATGCTTCGGGACACCGTGTTATTTAAAAATCCCAAACCGAGGAAATTTTGACTCTGTTTTAATTTGTCTGCGACCAGAAATCCGAGTAAGGAATTCTGTTAACTCGGGAGAAGGTGTTAGGCATTCCCGCGTTCCATGGTTCTAGCACGGTCGCTTAACTATTAATATTTTGCCTAATTATCTAATTATTTACATATTTTAAACCTATTGTGCTTTTTAGCCTTTTCCAATTTTTAGCCGCTTTCCATTTTTTATGGATTTATCTTAAAACAAGTCACGATGACATGCACTTGTTTGTTTTTGGACATATTGAAATTACGCCACATAATATGCACCTGTAATTGCAACATACGAGTTTAAGATAATTTGAAGTTGAAGACGGGGACATGAGTTGTCGCACCCGAGTGTAGATTATGTAGTCAGGACTATGGTCATGACGGTTTTATAGTGCCTATTTGAGGCGATATTTGATTATTCTTTATGTTTTCTATTTGAAGGAACATTTTAGTTTCAAAATCAATTATGAAATTTTATGGATTTATCTTGGACAAGTTACGATGACGTACACTTGTTGTTTTTGAACATATGGTAATCACGTCACATGGAATGCACACGTGGTTGTTATATGCGTTTTATTAGTTGTTTGGAGTAAGGGTCGGGGGCATGAGGTTCCACTCCCGAGTGTAGGTTAAGGTAATTTGAGGTAATACTCGATTTTTGTCAAGTTTCAATGTAAAGGTGTTCATTCTACCTAAGGATTACCTAAAATGATGTTCCATAGCCTAAAGATAACATGTTTTGTGCTATGGCCTCGTTTAAGCCCCAAATTATATCACTTTAGGCCATCCTAACTAATTCATTTGAACATGATTCGAAAAAATAATTAAGGACAAACATACTAACACATCTCACGTCTATATGGTAAGAAATAAGGCAAATTTTGAATTGTGAATATAAGGTTACAAATACAAGATTTATTTACCGTTTGATCTACTCCTATATACTAAACAAGAGTATTTATACACAACTTATGGATCTAACATGGAATTTTATCTTAAAGTTTGTGACAGAACAAGCCTTAGAAAAACTGAATTAAGCTATGGTTGCTTTTATTTAGAGCGGACAGTTTAAGAAAAGATCCAGATTTCAGATTCTACCTTTTTGATAATTGATTTGAAAACCCATTTGTGTTCAGTAGTGAGAGATTCAGCGGATTTCGTGAATGAAAACACTTCTCACGCTAATTGACAACAGAGGAGAAAAAGGACTGGTTACAGATTGTTTAACATAATTAATGGGTCTAACATTCCAGGCCCCATAGCCTGAAATTCAGACACTACCAGGCTCAATTGGGCCATGTTTACGAGTCTGACCCAGCTCGGGTGACCTTGGCATGTCTGGACCATAACTACTATAGTAATACACGTTTCTGAATTAAGAAGAAGACAACTGATCATAAATTTTATATAGTTCAGTCCATATTTACAAAAAAAAAAAGGGCGAAATGTACATAGAAGACAGTAGATATGCTATTACTATTACATTACTCCTGAATCATAGTAATACTGATTTACTAAATAGGAAAAATAAAGAAGGGAAAAACAAAACTAGTTGTTGCTCTTGTGCAAGCAAGCATACATGTCCTTCAAAGACTTAAACCTACATTTTAATTATAAGTCCAAAGTTTGAGTACTTGGACAGTATTAATCACAAACCTTTGGGCATTTTTGTGAGATGAATCTAGTAAAAAAAAGGGAGTTAGATTCATCCTTAATGATGCAATAGGAGAACAAAGTATGTTCATGCCTTCTTATGGACTGAATCTAACCATAGAAAAGGTTAGATTCAAACCCAGTGATATTACTTTGTTTAGACTCTTTAACAGTCATCTTTGTGTCATGCAACAGATTTCAGCAAGCATTTATTCAAATACCTTGACTACTATGGGCATTTTGAGGAGTGAATCCGACCATTTTGTTACTTCAGATTCACTTTCCTAAAGCTCCATCTCATTACACACTTATATCCTTTGAAGGATAATTTTCAGCAAAAAGCTAAACTACTGTTATGCCCTATTAATGAGGTGAATTTCACTATTAGAAAGTCAGATTCATCTACCCTAATGCTAATTCAACATAATTCCGAACCATTTAGAGGATTGCTCATTTAGGCATTTTAGAGGATAAATCTGACCAATCAAAGGGTCAGATTCCTCACTCTGATGCCCTTCTTAATTGCATATTTTATACCCTTTAAAATAGGGTAAATTTCAGCCAACCATACTAATGTTTGTGGACTGCTAAGGGGTGAATTTGACTATTAAGAAGTCATATTCATCTACCCTAATGCCAATATCCTAAACTATCTAGAGACTTGCTTATTGAATCTCTTTATTGATCAAAGAGACTCAATCGAAGGCATATTTCTGCATTCTTATTGATGGAATCTGACCATAGAGAAGGTCAGATTAAACACCTTAATGCAACTTGTTTCCTAATATAGGACCATGAATACTTATCACATTTATATACATATAATCTTAAGCAAACAATCATGCACTAACAGGAGAAATACTAACACCAAAGACATTACCTATCACAACCACAGAGTCATTATCATGCCAATAAATATCTACACAATTACATCTAACAAAACAGAAACAATAACTTCATTCATCAAGAACAACCAGTTTACACAGTGAGCAGAAGATAAGGATCCTAGTTCAAGAAGTTCATTAAGAAAAGATGAACTGATACATACCTTTAAAGAGAAAAAGCAACAAAGAGACTTGACCAAATAAAGGTCAAGTAGGAACAATAACAGCAAGAAAGAGGAGGGATCAGCAACAACGAACAGAAAAACCCATAGAAAAAACCAAACAGTCCAGCAAGAATAAACCCGAAAATCTTGAGTGTGAATGTTTGAAGGAAGAAATTCCAGAAAAACCAGAAATTCAGCAAAATGGAAGATAGCAACTGAACTAGGCCATCTACTTATGGACTTGTTTTCCAAAAGGAAATCAGATTTTTCTAATAGTACTCTGCCTTTTCAAAAACCCTTTTTAAGTGGAGACAGTATTTCTGAAATAGGAAGGATTTTATATTCCAGCAGCTCAAAAGTGTAAAAGATGTACCCCCTCATCTCTAAAAAGAGGGTCTATTTATAGGATGTTTGGGACTGGGATACTCTTTTGAATATTCCCTATCCAAAGCTGAAAATAGTACCAAAAAAGTACATAGGGCAGCTGTCACCCTTATCCTTGGGACAACTGTCCCTATTCTAGAACTACCCGACCCATTAAAAGACTCTCTTACCCTTTAAAATCTGATTTCCTAATATATATTTCCTCATGTACCCCTTTGAAGCCCCTATATTTACCATTAGGTAACCAGGGTTACTTACTTAGGTTATCATTTAACTATAGTTACTGACACTAGTTATGCCCTTTAGGTGATAACTAGTTGTTCTTAACTAAGGTTGAGTTAATTAATCAAAGGTTAATTGATTAAATGCCTAGAGTTAGTTTCATACTACTTACTTATGTTTAAATCAATTAATTAAAGTAAACCAATTAGTTTTGACTTCTTAAATTAAGTTAACTGATTTAGTTTAATTAAGTCAACTCACTTACCTAGAATCAGAAACTGAACTAATTATCAAGCCTAGGTTAAATGGTTTGTTTTAGTTAATTAGTCCTAAATTAATTACCTTAGGTTGATTTTAGGACTTAGTTAGTTATTTAAGAGACTATTAGACTAGGTTAAACTATTAAATAAGTGATTATGGGAAATTATTGTTAACTAAATTAGTCTTGATAAGTCTCGGTTAAATCATGACCAAAAATTGTTTTAGAACTGAGTTTTTAGCCTAATTGGTTGATTAGTTTTCTAGTTATCAACTGATCTTTAGGATTTTGGTTGATTAATGAGAGTTAACTAAGTTGTTTAGACTTAGTCAGTTTTCTTATATTAAAGTCTGTTTAAGTTTCACTTGAGCCTAGGGGGAATTAGTTTATTTAAGTTACTTGAATAGGCCAATCTAACCTAAGAGTTGCAATTTAAACTATGATTAATTGGAAGTTAACATCTAAGGGAGACTAACAACATAGGCAGCAAAATCAAAGTTAAAACAAATGACAACCTCGAACAAAACATGAGCAAAACAACTAATATAGGTTGTTTTACTAACAAGCATTTTAACATATGAATTCAGGGATTTAATCGATCAGTTGTTCATGATTGTTTATTGACAGAATTCACCAACATAAAAATGTTTGGAAATTAGTAGAGAAAGGAAACTAAACAAAAACCTAATTCTAAGCTTGGTCATACAAATTACTAAACTTGAACGGTTAAATCATATAAAAACAGTGATCACAACCTAAACTAAATGCATTTGGGACTTTAAACTAAAAGCGGAAAACATGAAAAGGTAAAAGAAAACATAAAGGAAAACAGTGAGTAACTAGGGCCTTATAATAATCTTCGAAACAATATTCACCTAATTTCTAAACAAGCAGTTATGAACCCTAATGCGGCTACTATTCAAACGTGTATTGGGCCACTTTTTAAAACAAACCTAATTGAAGGGAAAAAGAACAAGAAGGAAAGGAAGAAAGAAAACAAGAAAAAAGGAACAGTGACATATGAGAACAAAAACTGAAAAGTAATGATTTTGATCGGAAAAGGAAACCAAAACACAAGAAAAGACAAACATATATGAAAAGAAAAAAGAAAAAAAGGGGGAGGGATACTAGTGGGTGTTTGGCCAGATTCCGGCGGGGTTTGGAAATGATCTAAACCCACATGAATCAATACCTCTCATCAAGAGTTATTGACTCATGTAGCTTTTGACCATTAGTTATTTTGAATCGACTGGTAATAGGAAACTAGGTTTTCTGCTTTCTTAGATCTGAAATCGAAGGGACTTGAGTGGATTTTTGGGGGAACTGATGGTAGGATGGGGTTACGGGTGAGGAGAGGATCATAGGGTGAAAGTTTGGGGTGGTTTGGAGGTCGTCCGCCACCGGTAGGCGATTTCCGGCAGGCGAATGGTGGCGGCTAGGGTTTGGTGTTTAGAGAGATGTGAGAGAGACGGACATGGGGGGTGTGAGGCTTTGGTGAAATGAGGGGGGTGGGGTATAGTTTGGACACTTATATAGTTTAGAGGGGGGTGAGTTCCTGGCTGTCTGATATATTTCGATCAATGACCAGGATTTAACTAACTAAACTAAACGGGGTCGTTTGCAGGGATGCTGGGGCAGGCCGAGTAAAGGGGGTTTGGGCCTGGGTTGTTTGAGTGTATAGGGATTGGGTTTGAGCCTGGGTAGGTTGAGTGTATAGGGATTGGGCTTGGGCATTTCTTGGCCCAAGTCCGATTTTGGCTTCCTTGACTGATTAAACTAATTAATATAATTAAGTTAAAAATCTAATTTAATCCAAAAATATAGTAATTAATTTAGACCTTACTTTTCATCTATTTACAGATTAATCAAGAATAAAACGACCAATTTTATATTCCTAATTAATCTATAATTTAATGAATAACAATGATTAATTTTAGCAATTAGTTATTAAAACTACATTACATTAAGTAACCATCACTTGTCTATTATTTAGTTAATTATAACTTTATAATTCTTTGATAATAGTGATGCAATTTTCAAAAAATAAAAAAAAGATGAATTATGGATATGCCAAAAAATACAAATCTTTCACAATTAATCACTGAAAGTCAGCAAAAAATTCATAAAATCAATTGATTTATTGAGATTTTTATAGGACGATATGGCGAGTAAAAATCACATGCACACAGCTACCCCTCTTTGCTCGAAAACACGAAGAGTTTTCGGGCAAAGAGAAAGTGAACAGCAATAAACGACTTTTACCTATTCATATGTTCCATTGTGAAGTGTGTTTGAAATGTTTGACCGAACCCTGCTTCAAAGGTTGCCTACATATCCTTGGCTATAAAGGAATCAAGTTAGTGTAGTTCTGGAGGTTTTGGTAGCTGGGACTACCGAGTAACTATGGTTTCATTGCGGTTGATGCTGCTGATCTCCTTATTACACCCAAGTACAAAGCGGAGGACTAACTAAACCTATCAGCTGCTAAATTACAAGATTCCTATCTAAGACTGGGTCTTGAGTCTTGACCTTTTGTTGACTCTGACCTGGATCCTGATGCTTATTAGTCGCAGATGCTGGTTTTGTCTTGTCGTTCCTCAGAACAAAGAAGGACATACTGGACGGATGACTTCAATCTCGTCCTGAATAGTCCACATATTCCCCGTTTATGCACTTTTGGATTCAATCTTCTCTTTATTATTTTTTTTTTATTTTGGATCGGAACTTCTTCTTTTGACCGTCTCGAGTTCCAATGTTCTAGAAACGTAATCTGCACAAAATCAAAACAAACGAACAAAATTTTCTGCCCCAGTTTTCACTAGGAAAATTTTGTGAGTTATTGTAATAAAATCTATGCTATTTTATTATTGAAAGCAATAAAAGGCCGGGACCTGTGTGCCCGGAGTGAATGCAGACTAGGGGGTGGATACCTTATGCCTAAAAGGTGAAATCAACTAGGGATCGGAGACCCTATGTTGGAAAAGATCGACAGGTTATGCCGTCGTCAAGAAGAGATCACCAGGTTATGCTAGTGTCTGGGGAAGGATCAACAGGTTATGTTGTTTTCACAAAAGAGATCACTGGGTTATGCCAATGTCTGGAGAAAAAAAAATCACCAGGTCATGCTGGTGTCTGGAAAGGTCAACAGGTCATGCTGTTGCTTGAAAAAGAGATCACTGGGTTATGCTAGTGTCTGAAGATAATCAACAGGTTATGATGTTATCAGGAAGATCACCAGGTTATGTCGGTGTCTGGAGAGGTCAAACAGGTCATGATGTTTCCTGAAGAAGAGATCACTGGGTTATGCCAGTGCCTGAAGACGATCAATAGGTTATGCTGTTGTCAGGAAGATCACCAGGTTATGCCGGTGTCTGGAGAGGTCAAAAGGTTACGAGTTGCCTGAAAAAGAGATCACTAGGGTTACGCTAGTGTCTGGAGAAGAAATGATCACCGGTTTATGCTGGTGTCTGGAAAGGTCAATAGGTCATGTTATTGCCTGAAAAAGAGATCACTAGGTTATGCCAGTGCTTGAAGACGATCAACAGGTTATGTTGCTATCGGGAAGATCACCAGGTTATGTTTTTTCCTGAAAAAGAGATCACTGGGGTTATCCTGGTGTCTGGAAAGGTCAACAGGTCATGATGTTGCCTGAAAAAGAGATCACTAGGTTATGCTAGTGCCTGAAGACGATCAACAGGTTATGTTGTTATCGGGAAGATCACTAGGTTATGCCGGTGTCTGGAGAGGCTAACAGGTTATGCTGTTGTCAAGAAGATCACCAGGTTATGCCGGTGTCTGGATACGATCAACAAGTTATGTTGTTGTCAAGAAGATCAACAGATTATGCTGGTGTCTTCTTAGGTGCGGGACCATATATGTTGGCATCAATTGAGGAGTGGGATATCCTTGGTTGGAAAATATTTGGCTAGGGGTTGGGGATCATATGCTACTTCAGGTTGCATCACATTCGACTTCATTTCCCCTCTTTTTTATATATATGCGGGAAAAGATTTTTGAAGGAGACTTCCTTTTCTTTGAGCCAATGCTGCAGAGCTCCTTCCAGCCTTTGCGCAATTCCTTTTGATTGCACCTGTTTTCTACATGGTTGCTTTTGCACCTATTTCCTATTTTCAAACAAAGAACGATTTGTTAGTTTGAAACGGTGGTTGGTTTTGCGGCCTTGATTTTCAACTGCTTGATCTCAGTTCTTTTGATGGAGATCTCAACCACTTGCTTGCTTGTTTGCTTGTTGGGGATTAGGTTTCATCTCTAATCCCGAGGACCTTGGCTTCCTAGATTTTACCATGGCGATCGGTCACGGGGGACCCAACATTTTATTTTCTTTTTGCCTTTGTAGGCTTTTCACTTGCTTTTCTTTTGGATTTCCAGAGTATCAGGGGGTGTTTTGGCCCCTCAAATCCTAATGCGACGGTTAGTCATGTGGGACTTAACCTTTCCAACTTTATTTCGCCTTTATTGGCTTTTCACTTCTGACTTTCTTCCAATTGTAACTTTAAGCCACCGGGAATACTTCGGCTTTTCAAACCTTGCCAAAATGGTTAGCCACGCGGGGTTCAACTTTTCAACTTCATTTGCCTTTATAGGCACTTCAATTTGACTTTCTCTTTTCAAGGTTTTGAGTTTGAATCATCGACCATTGTGGCCAATCAGGATCGACTCGATGCCCCTGACGAGGCTGGGTGCCCTTTGCATATTGACCCGCGTCAAATGAGAGCCCTGTAAATTAGTCTTGCCATCTTTTCTTTGCCTTAGTTTCGGGACAGAGTTAGACCGAAAGGGATTCAAAAGAAGAATAAATGACAGAATGGACAACGAATTTAAACAAGAGGTGTCCCTTTCGGGGAAAGAAAAGAAAGACGTATCTGGAGTGCATGCGGGCTTCAATGAACATGACATGCCCTTTGGATTGGATGTTGGATCCGTGTAAACCATCCGACTCTCAGAAATTCATCACAACTATTACCTCGAGATTGAGAAACCTTGCCCCGGATTGTGTCTATGTCAGTGAACCATTATCCTTTTCGATCAGTGGCGCACTTTGCGGGTTTTCACCAACTAAACTCTCTCATTTCTCTTCTTACCGTCGCCTTGTGGTGCTCTTTGCGAGTTTTCACTAACAAGACTCTCTCATTTTAATTTCTCTCATTGCTTGTATCCGCTCCGAACAACTGTATCCTCCAATTTTGGATATCTTTGCCGATTGATCGGAAGGACTTGTACAGAGTTTTTTGGTGAAAATAATTTGTATTGAATTACAACTTTGGAACCTTTTATGCGAAAACGTCGTTGAGCATAACATTTGCCCCTGCTTAAACTCTTGGGGAAATGTGAAATTTTATTTTGGTGTGACTGAACCCTAGGGAGAGGCTGCCTACGTATCCTTTCGGAATCAAGTTGAACGTAGTTCAGGAAACTTTTGTTGTTGTTTTTGTTTCTGATTTTTTTTGTTGTGAAAACTTCGGGTTCCAAAGATGGTAATCAAAGAAGAGTAACCGGCTCAAAGGGTTTGCAAAAGGGGTTAATGTTGTTTGTGTAGCGAGAATGAGAGCCTTCGTCATCCCAACCGGAGAACATTTGCAAATATATAGAGGATCAAACATAGTACCTTTTGACGGCATCTGCATTGACAGCTATTTCGGGGTCATTTCCTTTGATGTCCCCCAGTTATAACGCTCCTTTTGGTAGCAATGTCCTTATGATGTATGGACCTTTCCAGTTTGGGGCGAATTTTCCTTTCGCTTCTTCGTGGTGTGGGAGGATACGTCTTAAAACGAGTTGCCCTACCTCGAAGTTCCTAGGTCGCACTTTCTTGTTGTAAGAGCGGGCCATTCTTTGCTGGTATAATTTTCCGTGGCACACTGCGGCCATTCTTTTCTCATCAATGAGCGTTAATTGCTCCAGTCGGGTCTTGACCCACCCATTGTCTTCAATTTCTGCTTCGACAACAACCCGAAGGGAAGGAATTACGACTTCAGCGGGTATTACGGCTTCAGTTCTATAAACCAGTAGGTAAGGGGTAGCTCCCACCGATGTACGCACGATCGTACGATATCCCATCAATGCAAAAGGCAACTTTTCATACCATTGTCTGGATGTTTGAATCATTTTCCTGAGAATTTTCTTGATGTTTTTGTTTGCTGCTTCAACGGTGCCATTTGCTTTGAGCCGGTAAGGGTTCGAGTTGCGGTGTGTTATCTGGAACTGCTCACATACCTCCCTCATCAGGTTACTGTTTAGATTCACGACGTTGTTGTTAATGATAGTTTTTGGGATACCGAAACAACAGATTATATTAGCGTGCACGAAATCCACCACCACCTTCTTAGTGACAACTTTGAATGTGACTGCCTTGACCCATTTCGTGAAATAGTCGATAGCAACCAAAATGAATCTGTGCCCGTTTGATGCCCTGGGCTCGATTGGCCCAATGACATCCATTCCCCAAGCGACAAATGGTTAGGGTTCCGACATAGGATGCAGTTCTAATGGCGGCGCATGGATTAGATCGCCATGTATTTGACACTTATGGCACTTCCGGACGAAACTGAAACAATCTTTCTCCATGGCCATCCAATAATATCCAGCCCGCAAGATTTTCTTTGCGAGGATGTACCCATTCATGTGGGACCTCATACTGCTGAATGGCCTTGCCCATGATCGTTTTGGCTTCTTTGGTGTCTACACATCTTAACAGATTTCGATCGGGAGTCCTTTTATACAGTACTTCCCCACTTAGGAAGAAACTACTGGCGAGCCTTCGGATGGTTTTCTTTTGGTCTCTGTTGGCCTGCTCGGGATATTCTTTTGTGTTAAAAAATCTTTTAATATCATGATACTATGGTTGGACATCGGACTCTACTTTGACCGTGTTGCAGTAACCATGTCTTTCCTTGATTTGGATCTCCAATGGGTCTATGCGAACATTACCTGGATTGGGAAGCATTGCAGCTAGGGTGGCCAGCGCATCGGCTAACTCATTGTGGCACCGAGGGATATATCTGAACTCGACGACTTTGAATCGCTTACTAAGATTCTCCACATGCTGTCTGTAGGGAAGGAGTTTAACATCTCGAGTTTCCCACTCTCCCTGAGCCTGCTTAATGATCAAATCGGAGTCCCCCATGATCAACAACTCTTCTACATCCATGTCAATGGCCATGTTCATGCCCATTATACAAGCTTCATATTCAGCAGTATTGTTTGTGCAGAAGCAACGGAGGCGGACCGTGGCAGGGTAGTGTTGCCCTGTGGGTGAAATCAAGATTGCCACCTTTCGCATTGGCTGCTCCATCAAAGAATATTTTCCAGGTGTCAGCGCCTTCCGAAATTACTTTGACGGAATTGATTTCTTCATCCGGAAAATAAGTGCTCAAAGGCTGGTATTCATCATCGACCGGATTTTCAGTTAGATGATCGGCCAATGCTTGAGCTTTGAGCAAGATTTTCCATTTTTCTAATCTCCCGGTGGGCATTGGCTTTTGGAATATGTACTTCAAAGGATCCAGCCTCGTGATGAGGTAGGTGGTATAAGCCAGCAGATAATGTCTGAGCTTCTGAGCAACCCAAGTTAGAGCGCAGCAAGTCCTTTCTAACTGAGAATACTTGGCCTCGTAGTTTTTGAACTTCTTACTTAAGTAATAAATGGCCTGCTCTTTCTTCCCGGTTGCATCGTGTTTCCCGAGAACACACCCAAAGGAATTTTATAGCACTGTCAGATATAGGAATAAAGGTCTCCCTGGTTCTGGTGGGACTAACACTGGAGGATTTGACAGATATTCTTTGATCTTGTCAAAAGCGTCCTGGCACTCGTCTGTCCATTTGATGGCCGCATATTTTTTCAATAGCTTGAATATAGGCTCACATGTGGAGGTCAACTGAGCGATGAACCTGCTAATGTAATTCAACCTACCCAAAAGACTCATGACTTCCTTCTTGGTTCTCGGGGGTAGGAGATCCCGGATAGATTTTATCTTTGTTGGGTCCAGCTCGATGCCGCGTCGACTGACTATAAATCCCAGTAATTTTTCGGATGGAACTCCGAAAGCGCATTTGGCTGGGTTTAATTTCAAATTATATCTGCGCAGGCGTTCGAAGAATTTCCTCAAATGCTGCACATGGTCATTTTGGGTTCTGGACTTAATGATCATATCGTCCATGTACACCTCAATCTCCTGATGCATCATGTCGTGAAATATGGCGGTCATGTCCCTCATATAAGTCACCCCAGCGTTATTCAAACCAAATGGCATGACCCGATAACAGTACATTCCCAGGGTGTAGTGAAGGTTGTCTTTTTCGCATCCTCCTCATCCATCAATACCTGGTGATATCCGGCATAGCAATCGACAAAGGACAGTACCTCGTGTCTGGAAAAATTATCCGCTAAGATGTGTATGTTCGGCTGTGGAAAATTATCTTTGGGACTGGCTTTCTTCAAATCCCGGTAGTCGACACATACTCGGATCTTTCCGTCCTTTTTAGGCACTGGAACCACATTGGCCGGCCAGGTGGTATATTGGACCACTCGGATTACTCCAGCCTTTAGTTGTTTAGCGACCTTTTCTTTGATCTTGTCACTCATGTCATTTTTGAATTTCCTCTGCTTTTGTTGGACCGGTGGATGACCGGGGTAGGTTGGAAATTTGTGTACCACCAAGTCCATACTTAGTCCGGGCATGTCGTCGTAGGACCAATAAAATACGTCTTTGAATTCAAATAGGAGTTGAATCAAGGCGTCCCTAGTCTTTTCATCCGTGTGGATGCTTATCATGGTTTCTCGGATCTCTTCTTCATTGCCCAAGTTAAAGGGTTCCGTTTCGTTTAAGTTTGGCTTAGGCTTATTCTCGAACTGTTCTAATTCTCGATTTATTTCTCTAAAAGCCTCTTCTTCTTCATATTCCAATTCTTGATTCATTATTTCGAGGTTGGAAGACGTATCAATATCAGAGCACGAAGTCCGCAAGCATGTCATGTTTTTTAAAAGCCGCATTATTAGGACTGAAAAAACAAGAAAAGTAAACAAAATCAGAAAGAATAGTGGATGATGAAATTTTGATTTCATTTCATTGAATCTGAACATAGGAGGGTTTACATTGAAATTTGTAGGCAAGAATTTAAAAACTTGAGTTACACCCTGAAATAACTCATAGTGTAGAAAGGATGGCAAAAGCTGAACTACCGGGACTCCCGTCGGACGGGGAATGGAGTAGCCTCCCAGTTTCGCAACTTGGCATCAGGCCCCATATACTGTACTTTGGTAGTGCTGGAGCCCTCTCCTGGTTGGACCATATGGGCCTCATACAACATCTGCCTCATTGCTCCGCATATTTCTTCTATTTCTTCGGCCATGAAAGCCTTTTCCTCTTCCTCCACATATTTTGGTTTGACAAATGATGCGGTGATGTGTGGGATCGGCTGGAGAAATACCCAACCATTTTTCTTACGTTGGTCAGCCAATTGTTCATCGTCGGGAGTAGCTTAAAACCCTATGCCAAAAACCTTTTTATTGGTAGGCGAAGTGACGGGTTCTTTAATGCCTTGCAAGGACACCCCGAGCCCTTTTCCAGGTGTGTACCCATGCTTGATCATGTCGTTCGCGACCATAATTGACGCGTTTGATAGGAAGGGTTGAGGGAACGGGTTCCTTCCTCATGCTGGTGTGCAACCAAAATCTCGAAAGCCTGGTAGACTATGTGCTCGCTGCCCTCTCTTGCTTCCAGGCATAAGGCTAATGGGTCCATGTAAATAGATTGCTCTTCTTCCCCATGGACCACGATTTCCTGGTCCTCATATTCGAACTTAACCATCTGGTGGAGAGTATATGCCACTGCTCCTACCGCATGGATCCAAGGCCTTCCCAGGAGATAATTGTAGGAAGTATCCATATCCATGACCTGGAATGTCACTTCGAAGTCTACAGTGCCGATTGTCAAGACCAAATCAATCTCCCCGATCGTGTCTCTCTTGATACCATCGAATGCACGGACGGACACATTGTTGGGCCTGATTCTTTCAGTCCCGATCTCCATTCTTTCTAAGGTCGATAGAGGGCAAATATCAACCCCAGATCCACCGTCCATCATAACTCTCTTCACGTAGTAACCTTCACATTTAACAGTTAGGTGGAGGGCTTTGTTGTGGGTGGCCCCTTCCGGGGGAAAATCATTCTTTCTGAACGAAATTCGATTGACCTCAAAAATCATTTTTCCATCCTTTCCATCTGCTCGACTGTGGTGTCGGCTGGAATGTACGCTTCGTTGAGGGTTTTGATTAGGATCTTCTGATGCTCGCTTGAATTTACCAGCAAGGATAGAAGCGAGACCTGGTTGGGGGACTTTCTGAGCTCCTCGATTATGGCGTATTCAGAGGTTTTCATATTCTTGAAGAATTCTTCTACCTCTCCGGCACTGATCGGCCTTTTGGGCCGAAAGCGTTTCAACTTGCTTTTGTTTAGCTCTTCCGGGCCGAAGTATTTCTCTGAAGAGTTTATATTGCCTGTTTCCCCAGCAATCTTTTTCCCTTTGTATGTAACCGACATCCTGCGGTAATTCCATGGGACGACAGTAGTATTCTTCATGGGAGTTTGCGACGCATGGCTAATAACCACGGGCTCGTTCATCCTGGGTGAAATTATTTGCCCCCGCGCCGCATACGTCCCCTTCGGGACATACATTTTTGAGCCATTCATTATTGTCCTGTTGAATTGTAATCTTTTGGGAGGGCTCAACACACTTTGTTCTTTTCTGTGTGCCTTGGGGATGTAAAGGGCAGCATCTTTAGAGGGTCCCTTATTTGTCCCAGTCTCAGTCTGTTCCGTGACCTGGGGGATGGGGTTACTCTTTCTCATCTCCTTGGCTGGATTGGGTGCCGTCTTGGGTTTTCTTTCTACATCTGCGATGACGATGATGGCCTTTAGAGCTGGATCAAAATCCCGGTCCTCGCAAATCATGCCGATAACGGGCCCATGATTGTGAGCGGGCAATCGATTGTTTGTCACATTGGGAGTTTCTTCATCCCTTAAAACCACTTTCTTTTGTTCTATAAAGCTTTCAACGGCCTTTTGAGGGTCAAGCAATCCTCCGTGTCGTGCCCTTCTTCTCCGGAATGATAAGCACAACTGGTACCCTCTCTATATGATGGTGATTGGGGATTCTGCCTGTTTGGAGGTACGGGTTGCAGAAGTCCCATCTGGACCAACTTTGGGAAGAGGCTGGAATACGGCTCTCCGATGGGAGTGAAATTAAGTCTCCTTGGTGGCTCTCGGGGGTAGGCATTGTACGGGTAGCTATTTTGAGGAGGGCGTTGATTATATGGAGCTGGGGGACGATGGTTATTTTTTGGGGGTGGAGTTCTATTCTGATTGTATTGTTGTGGCGGCCTGGGATGTGGTTGAGCGTTCATTACCGCATACGGAAAAGGGGGCGAAGCATAAGCTGTATCTTGGTGAGGATATTAATGTTGGGAAGCTTTGGGAAATGGGCGTAAGTATTGTCGAGGTTTCCTGACATCGGAGACCATCATGGCCCCTTCTTCTTTCTTTTTCCTGTTGGCTGCAATCCCGGATCCGCTTTGGATAGCCTGAGAGGTTGCTCTTATGGCAGATTGGCTCAGGATACGACCAGTTTTTAGCCCGTTCTCCACCATTTCTCCAATTTTAATTGCTTCCGCGAATGGTTTGCCCATGGCGGACATCATATTTTGGAAGTAATCAGCTTCCTGTGCTTGTAGAAAAACACTTACCATTTCAACCTCATCCATTAGAGGTTTGACCCTGGAGGCTTGCTCTCGCCATTTGATGGCGTACTCTCTGAAAATCTCTGAAAGTTTCTTTTTGAGATTGGATAGTGAGTTCCTATCGGGAGAGATGTCCACATTGTATTAGAATTGTCGGGCAAAGTCCCGTGCCAAGTCATCCCATATGTGCCAATGGAATATATCTTGGTCCATGTACCATTCTGATGCAATCCCCGTCAAGTTTTCTCCAAAATATGCCATGAGAAGTTCCTCCTTCCCACCCGCTCCGCTGAGCTTGTTACAGTACGTTTTTAGATGGGCTATAGGGTCTCCATGTCCGTCATATTTTTCGAACTTGGGGGTTTTGAATCCGAGAGGCAGATGGACGTGCGGGAACATGCACAAATCTGCATAGGAGACACTATTCTGCCCACTCAGCCCCTGTATATTTTTGAGGCTCTGTTCAATACTCTTCATTTTTCGAGTTATTTCTTCATTCTCGAAGCTTTTCTTATCTTGCCCCAAAATGAACTCGGGCTGAGTTTGTTGGGGATATGCATTGGGAGTAGCATGAGCGGTATCCTGATGGGCGGATGGTGTTTGGAATGTGAATGCTGGCAACTCGAAACTTGGCCTGGAGATAGTTGGTGGGGTCGTGGCGGAGATTGGTGGTGCGGTGAAAATGTTGGAAGACACACCAGAAAACAAGGCCTGGGGGCGAACCTCAGAAGGCCTTCCGGCAAAGTGAGCCGACATAGNTCAAAGCCCGGGGGCGAACCTCAAAAGGCCTTTCGGCAAAGTGAGCCGACATAGTTGGATATCCAAATGGCGTGGCTGGGTAGCTTATGGGGATGTTGGACGTCCCTCCTGCCCTGGGGATTATTTCTGGGAAACCCGGGATGGTACTGGGCGGTTCCCTACCATTGGACCATGCGTCCCACATTTCCAGCATGCGGCAACGCAAAGTCCTGTTCTCTTCAGCTATTGCTGACTCAGATGTTGGGATGACTGGATTTAAGTCTTCCACGGAAGAGTTGATGATTGGCAAGTGACTTTCACACGTCATTTCTATGCTCCCTTTTGATATAGTGAAGTAAGGATGGGAAGCCAGGTTACCGCCAAAACCAACCACCTTAAAATACCTTAAGATTGAACCAACAAAACATTAGGGTAAAACATTTATCACATAGGCAATCGCACGTACGGGGTATGCAATGCACCTGATGCTTTTCTATATGTTTTTGCCACAGTTGTGTATTTCATCCTGGCTTTATCTCTCGGTTTGTTTTTCTTTTTATTATTCTTCCCTTTCCTCTGTTATTGCTTCCGCTTTTTTATTCCTCGCTCGGTTTTCTTTCTTATGGTTATGATCGAATCCTATGTGGATTGGCTACGTATCACGACGCCGCGTGAATCAGATCATCACGTAGTTCATGCAGATCAGGAATAAAGGAAATAAACTAACTCATTTTTTTTTTAATTTGGATTTTGAATTTCTTTTTGTATTTATTTTTTGAAACAAAGACTTAAAAAGAAGAAAGAAAATATTTTTGGATTTAGATTTTTTTTTTGAGAATTTTTTGAAAAGAAAGACTTTTAAAGAAGAAAGAAAATATATGTTTTTTTTTTTTTGAATTTCGAAAGAAAAAGTTTCTAAAGAAGAAAAGAAATATTTTTGGATTTTTGGACTTTTATTTTGAATTTATGGAAGAAATACTTCTAAAGAAAAAGAAAATATTTTTGAAGCTTGAATTTTTTTTTTTCGATTTTCGAAAGAAGAATGAAAATATTTTTGGATTTTTGATTTTATCCCTTTTTTTTGTTTTTTTTTTTTTTGAAAATATTTTCTTTTTAAAGAAAGACTACTAAAGAAGAAAGAAATTTTTTTTTTTGGATTTTTTATTTTATTTGTCTTTTTTTCTAATGAAAGACTCCTACAAATAAAATATTTTTTGGTATAAGAATTTCCTTAGTTTTTATTTTTTCAGGATTTTCTAAAAGAAAGACTCCCAAAAAGGAATTAAAGAAAAATATTTTTGGATTTTTTTAAAAATCGGGGCCAGAACCGATGAGGTTTTCCTACGTATCTCACACCCGATGAGAATCAGACCCGCGTAGTTCTGTTAATTTTTACGGAACCGGGGAAAACATGACTTTTGAAGACATTCACTTATTTTCTTTCTCTTTTTTTTAGGGAGAGTTTCAACATTTTTCAAATACCTACCTCTCACTCTTCAATTTTCTCCTTTTTTTTGATTTTCTTTTCCATTCTAGAAGCCAGTCAACATGCAAGCCGAAATAAATAGATACGCAAGTAGCACATAAGATGCATCAGGATGGTCTTTTAAATTGGGTACACCTGTCCTACACGGACCAAACCCCTGTGTTGAGTCCCCAAAGTCAAATGTACATGGAGCAAACAAACGTTCCTACTAGGGATCCGGCGTGAGGCTATGTCATTCTAAGTTGGAACCATGTGGTGTATTGCTCTAGACCTGGCTTACCCGAGCGGACAGCTCGAGCCGAGGGGGGCAGCGTACCGGGAATACAGAAGCTTCACCGGCTTTGCAACTTGTCCGAACCTCGTTCTAAAATTTGGATATGACTCTAATAGAAAAGAAGTCACACGAAGTGCACACTTCCCATATGATTTAGAAGACTCAGAGAGAAGAGGGTTTCGACACAATTTATATAGAGTTCAGATAATATCAAAGCAGTAAAAAGCGGCATTTAGCACATTAGGTTCAAACATATAAAATCAGATAATAAAGCCAAATATAATAGTTATTCTAAGCTCGAATTCTGAACCCTGAACCAGAAGTTTTGGGTTAAAAATCCCCAGCAGAGTCGCCAGAGTTGTCACACCTCCTTTTTTCACCCCCGGATTGATGAAGGGGTAGTAAGGGAGTTTTTCCAATTAAAGTGACATTATTCGGATTTGGGATTTATTTATTTATTTCAGAGTCGCCACCCGGATTTTTGACGATGCTCCGGGACACCGTGTTATTTAAGAATCCCAAACCGAGGAAATTTTGACTCTGTTTTAATTTGTCTGCGACCAGAAATTCGAGTAAGGAATTCTGTTAACCCGTTTTATTTAGCACGGTCGCTTAAATATTAATATTTGGCCTAATTATCTAATTATTTACATATTTTAAACCTATTGTGATTTTTAGCCTTTTCCAATTTTTAGCCACTTTCAATTTTTTATGGATTTATCTTGAAACAAGTCACGATGGCGTGCACTTGTTTGTTTTTGTACATATTACAATTACGCCACATGAAATGCACCTGTAATTGCAACACGCGATTTTAAGATAATTTGAAGTTGAAGACGGGGACATGAGTTGTCGCACCCGAGTGTAGATTACGTAGCCAGGACTATGGTCGTGACGGTTTTATAGTGCCTATTTTAGGCGATATTTGATTATTCTTTATGTTTTCTATTTGAAGGAACATTTTAGTTTTAAAATCAATTAGGACGTTTTATGGATTTATCTTGGACAAGTTACGATGACGTACACTTGTTGTTTTTTAACACATGGTAATCACGTCACATGAAATGTACCTGTGGTTTCTATATGCGTTTTATTAGTTGTTTGGAGTGAGGGCCGGGGGCATGGGTTTCCACTCCCGAGTGTAGGTTAAGGTAATTTGAGGTAATACTCGATTTTTCTCAATTTTCAAAGTAAAGGTGTTCATTCTACCTAAGGATTACCTAAAATGATGTTCCATAGCCTAAAGATAACATGTTTTGGGCTATGGCCTCGTTTAAGCCCCAAATTGTATCACTTTAGGCCATCCTAATTAATTCATTTGGACATGATTCGAAAAAATAGTTAAGAACAAACATACTAACACATCTAACGTCTATATGGTAAGAAATAAGGCAAATTTTGAATTGTGAATATAAGGTTACATATACAAGATTTCTTTACCGTTTGATCTACTCCTATATACTAAATAAGATTATTTATACACAACTTATGGATCTAACATGGAATTTTATCTTAAATTTTGTGACAGAACAAGCCTTAGAAAAACTGAATTAAGCTATGGTTGCTTTTATTTAGAGCAGACAATTTAAGAAAAGATCCAGGTTTCAGATTCTACCTTTTTATAATTGATTTGAAAACCCATTTGTGTTCAGTAGTGAGAGATTTACAGCGGATTTCGTGAATGAAAACACTTCTCACGCTAATTGACAACAGAGGAGAAAAAAGGACTGGTTACAGATTGTTTAACACATTTAATGGGTCTAACATTCCAGGCCCCATTGCCTGAAATTCAGACACTACCAGGCTCAATTAGGCCATGTTTACGGGTCTGGCCAAGCTCGGGTGACCTTGGCATGTCTGGACCATAACTACTATAGTAATAAACGTTTCTGAATTAAGAAGAAGACAACTGATCATAAATTTTATATAGTTCAGTCCATATTTACAACCAAAAAAAGGGCGAAATGTACGTAGAAGACTGTAGATATGCTATTACTATTACATTACTCCTGAATCATAGTAATACTGATTTACTAAATAGGAAAAATAAAGAAGGGAAAAACAAAACTAGTTGCTGCTCTTGTGCAAGCCAGCAAATATGTCCTTCAAAGACTTAAACCTGCATTTTAATTATAAGTCCAAAGTTTGAGTACTTGGACAATATTAATGACAGATCTTTGGGCATTTTTGTGAGATGAATCTAGTCACAAAAATGGAGTTAGATTCTTCCTTAATGATGCCATAGGAGAACAAAGTATGTTCAGGCCTTCTTATAGACTGAATCTAACCATAGAAAAGGTTAGATTCAAACCCAGTGATATTACTTTGTTTAGACTCTTTAACAGTCATCTTTGTGTCATGCAACAGATTTCAGCAAGCATTTATTCAAATACCTTGACTAGTATGGGCTTTTTGAGGAGTGAATCCGACCATTTTGTTACTTCAGATTCACTTTCCTAAAGTTCCATCTCATTACACACTTATATCCTTTGAAGGATAATTTTCAGCAAAAAGCTAAACTACTATTATGCCCTATTAATGGGGTGAATTTGACTATTAGAAAGTAAGATTCATCTACCCTAGTGCTTATTCAACATAATTCCAAGCCATATAGAGGCTTGCTCATTTAGACATTTTAGAGGATAAATCTGACCAATCAAAGGCTCAGATTCCTCACTCTGATGCCCTTCTTAATTGCATATTTTATACTCTTTAAAAAAGGGTAAATTTCAGCCAACCATACTAATGTTTGTGCACTGCTAAGGGGTGAATTTGACTATTAAGAAGTCATATTCATCTACCCTAATGCCAATATCCTAAACTATCTAGAGACTTGCTTATTGAATCTCTTTATTGATCAAAGAGACTCAATCGAAGGCATATTTCTGCATTCTTATTGATGGAATCTGACCATAGAGAAGGTCAGATTCAACACCTTAATGCAACTTGTTTCCCAATATAGGACCATGAATAATTATCACATTTATATACATATAATCTTTAGCAAACAATCATGCACTAACAGGAGAAATACTAACACCAAAGACATTACCAATCACAACCACAGAGTCATTATCATGCCAATAAACATCTACACAGTTACATCTAACAAAACAGAAACAGTAACTTCATTCATCAAGAATAACCAGTTTACACAGTGAGCAGAAGATGAGGATTCTAGTTCAAGAATTTCATTAAGAAGAGATGAACTGATACATACCTTTAAAGAGAAAAACAGCAAAGAGACTTGACCAAATAAAGGTCAAGTAGGATCAATAACAGCAAGAAGGAGGAGGGATCAGCAACAGCAAATAGAAAAACCCAAAGAAAAAACCAAACAGTCCAGCAAGAATAAACCCAGAAATCTTGAGTGTGAATGTTTGAAGGAAGAAATTCCAGAAAAACTCAAAATTCAGCAAAAGGGAAGATAGCAACTGAACTAGGCCATCTACTTATGGACTTGTTTTCCAAAAGGAAATCAGATTTTTCTAATAGTACTTTGCCTTTTCAAAAACCTTTTTAAGTGGAGACAGTATTTCTGAAATAGGAAGAATTTTATATTTCAGCAGCTCAAAAGTGTAAAAGATGTAACCCCCTAATCTCTAAAAAGAGGGTCTATTTATAGGATATTTGAAAATGAGATATTCTTTTGAATATTCCCTATCCAAAGCAGAAAATAGTGCCAAAAAAGTACATAGGGCAGCTGTCACCCTTATCCTTGGGACAACTGCCCTTATTCTAGAACTACCCTACCCATTAAAAGACTCTCTTACCCTTTAAAATCTGATTTCCTAATATCTATTTCTTCATGTACCCCTTTGAATCCTCTATATTTACCATTAGGTAACCAGGGTTACTTACTTGGTTTATCATTTAACTATAGTTACTGACACTAGTTATGCCCTTTAGGTGACAACTAGTTGTTCTTAACTAAGGTTGAGTTAATTAATCAAAGGTTAATTGACTAAATGCCTAGAGTTAGTTTCATACTACTTGCTTATGTTTAAATCAATTAATTAAAGGAAATCAATTAGTTTTGACTTCTTAAATTATGTTAACTGATTTAGTTTAATTAAGTCAACTCACTTACCTAGAATCAGAAACTGAACTAATTATCAAGCCTAGGTTAAATGGTTTGCTTTAGTTAATTAGTCCTAAATTAATTACCTTAGGCAGATTTTAGGACTTAGTTAGTTGTTTAAGAGACTATTAGACTAGGTTAAACTGTTAAACAAGTGATTATGGGAAATTATTATTAACTAAATTGGTCTTGATAAGTCTAGGTTAAATCATGACCAAACATTGTTTTAGAAATGAGTTTTTAGCCTAATTGGTTGATTAGTTTTCTAACTATCAACTGATCTTTAGGATTTTGGTTGATTATGAGTTAACTAAGTTGTTTAGACTTAGTCAATTTTCTTATATTAAAGTCTGACAAACTTGAGCCTAGGGGGAATAAGTTTGTTTAAGTTACTTGAATAAGCCAATCTAACCTAAGAGTTGCAATTTAAACTATGATTAATTGGAAGTTAACATCTAAGGGAGACTAATAACATAGGCAGCAAAATCAAAGTTAAAACAAACGATGACCTCGAACAAAACATGAGCAAAACAACTAATATAGGATGTTTTACTAACAAGAATTTCAACATATGAATTCAGTGATTTAATCGATCAGTTGTTCATGCTTGTTTATTGACAGAATTCACCAACATAAAAATGTTTGGAAATTAGCAGAGAAAGGAAACTAAACAAAAACCTAATGCTAAGCTTGGTCATACAAATTACTAAACTTGAACAGTTAAATCATATCAAAACAGTGATAACAACCTAAACTAAATGCATTTGGGACTTTAAACTACAAACGGAAAACATGAACAGGTAAAAGAAAACATAAAGGAAAATAGTGAGTAACTAGGGCCTTATAATCACCTTCGAAACAATATTCACCTAATTTCTAAACAAGCAGTCATGAACCCTAATGTGGCTACGATTCAAACGTGTATGGGGCCACTTTTTAAAACAAAATTAATTGAAGGGAAAAAGAACAAGAAGGAAAGGAAGAAAGCAAACAAGAACAAAGGAACAGTGACATATGAGAATAAAAACTGAAAAGTAATGATTTTGATCGGAAAAGGAAATCAAAACACAAGAAAAGACAAACAGATAGGAAAAGAAAAAAGAAAAAAAAGGGTGGGGGAGGGGGTGTACCAGTGGGTGTTTGGCCGGATTCCGGCAGGGTTTGGAAATGATCCAAACCCATATGAATCAATATCTCTCATCAAGAGCTATTGACTCATGTAACTTTGGACCATTAGTTGTTCTGAATTGACTGGTAATAGGAAACTAGATTTTCTGCTTTCTTAGATCTGAATTCGAAGGGACTTGGATGGGTTTTTGGGGAAACTGATGGTGGGATGGGTTTAAGGGTGAGGATAGGATCATAGGGTGAAAGTTTGGGGTGGTTTGGAGGTCGTCCCCCACCGGTAGGCGATTTTCGGCAGGCGGATGGTGGCGGCTAGGGTTTGGTGTTTAGAGAGATTTGAGAGATACTGACAGGGGGGTGTGAGGCTTTGGTGAAATGAGGGGGGTGGGGTTTATTTTGGACACTTATATAGTTTAGAGGGGGGTGAGTTCCTGGCCATCTGATCTATTTCGATCAATGGCCAGGATTTAACTAACTAAACTAAATGGGGTCGTTTGGAGGGGTGCTGGGGCAGGCCGGGTAAAGAGGGTTTGGGCCTGGGTTGTTTGAGTGTATAGGGATTGGGTTTGGGCCTGGGTAGGTTGAGTGTATAGGGATTGGGCTTGGGCATTTCTTACCCCAGGTCCGATTTTGACTTCCTTGACTAATTAAAGTAATTAATCTAATTAAGTTAAAAATCTAACTTAATCCAAAAAATGTAGTAATTAATTTAGACCTTACTTTTCATCTATTTACAGATTAATAAAGAATAAAACGACCAATTTTATATTCCTAATTAATCTATAATTTAATGAATAACAATGATTAATTTCAGTAATTAGTTATTAAAGCTACATTACATTAAATAACCATCACTCGTCTATTATTTATTTAATTATAACTTTATAATTCTTTGATAATAGTGATGCAATTTTGAACAATTAAAAAAAAGATGAATTATGGATTCAAAAAATATAAATCTTTCACAATTAATCACTAAAAATCAGCAAAAAATTCATAAAATCAATTGATTTATTGAGATTTTTATAGAACGATATGGCGAGTAAAAATCACATGTTCACAGTTATAGAATCAGAAGTGCTTTAGAGGGTTCATGGGATTGGGAGAAGACATAGTAGGATTTCATAGCAACAGTGAGGACATAGAAGTACTAGACATGATTAAGCATAGAATCAAGACAACTTAGGGTAACAAATCAAATTTGCAAAAACAGGTGCATGATGTGATTATATAATTTTTCACCTACTAAATACTCCGACAAAATTAGATAAGTAAATTAATATTATGGATTTGGTTGAATTTTAGTGTTAATTGTGAATTTTTTTGCCTCGTATATTTATAATTCGTCTTTTAAAATTATTTTAATTGCATAATTAGGTGTATCGTTATTATCAAAGAATTATAAATTTATTTATAAATAATTAAATTAAGTAGCAAACAAATGATGATTATTTGAGGTAATGTAGTCTTGATAACTAATTTCTAAAATTAATTATTTTTTGTTTTTATCTGACAAAACTGTAGATTTAATTAGGAGTATTGAATTAAATGTTTTATTCTTAATTAATTTATAATTATATAAAATAAAGACGAAATTGATTATTGCATCTTTTAAATTTAATTAGGTTTGATTTTAATTAGATTAATTAGTTTGAAATTGAGCTTAGAATGTTAAAATCGGATTGGGCCACGAGCCTAGGCCCAAGTCCCCTCTTCTCTAACACGCACCTGCCCAGCCCAATAGCCCCATGACCCGGCCGGCCTGTTTGGTTTAATGAATCAATCCCAGCTGTTGATCTTCCATGATCCAACGGCTGGGAACTAGTTAATAGATAAGTATATAATTGTTCCTAAGCCCCCCNNNTAATGCCCAGACCCCTCCATTCACTTAGAAGTCTAACCCCCCCTCTTTTCCCCTTCGTCCGTCTCTCTCTCTGTTCTCTCTTAAAAAACCCTAGCTGCCTAGGCTTCCCACCTTGCTCCGCCCACCGGAAATCACCTACCGGTGGCGGACAACCTCCAAACAACCCCAAACTCTCACCCTATAACCTTCTCCTTCCCCTTAACCCCATCCCACAAACCAGTTTGCCCAAACACTAGCCTAAAATCGACCAATATTAGATCTAGGAATCCAGAAATCCTAACTTCCCCCCACCAGGCGATTCAAAGACAATAAATGGATCAGACCTTCGTGGGTCAATTGCTCTTGACTAGAACAATCGATTCATGAGGGTTTGAGTCATTTTCAAACCCTACCGGAATCCGGCCAAGGTCCAGCGACCCTCAATTTCTCCGGCCAAGTTTCCTTCAACGAGTATTCTTCCTCTTTCCTTACTATTCTTGACATATTATTAAAAACCAAAACTGCATGTTAATCGTTTCTTTTAGGTAATTTCAGTTTTGTAACTCCTTTTTCTTCTTTCTTTCTTTCTGTTTCTTCTTCTATCTCGGCCTATAATTATTTGTTACTGTTAAGATTAGGCTCTTGCCCTTTCATTGGTTCATGTTTTCGTTTTGTTTCTGTTGGTGTATGCTTAGATTAGCCAAACCCGTTTAGAACCTAGTTTTCTTGTTTCTCTGAAAATTCGTGGACAAAGAAATACAACGGTTTTAATATTCCATTTTTAAAAAAATACATCTCATACACATCCCAGAACCCGGTGTCACAAGTACATGAGCCATTTATAAGAATTTTACAATTTCTACACAGCTTGTCCGAAATACAAGTGGACAAGGAAGTTAAAATAATGTAATACAATACGAGGGAGACTCCGTCAGCCGCGGATCTCCTCCGAATGATGCAGCACGCCTAAGTCTCCAAACCAGCCACATCGCTATGAAGGTACCTGTGCAATAAAAATGAACAGCAAGTGTAGCATGAGTATGAAAACAACGTGTACTCAGTAAGTCGCCCGCCTAACCTCAGAGAGGTAGTGACGAGAGGTCGAATTAGACACTTGCTAGAGGTCAATGTAGTACATTCAAGTGTGACACTAAGCATGATTATCGTAGGCAATTTATGAAAATCAGGAATATCAACTCCTTCCACGTTTAACACTTTAAATCTTCGTCATATTAATAACAATTAATAAACATGGGTGATTTAATCAAATAACAAATAATCAACGGTAAGGAACAACTTCTACCAAAATTTTAATAACTTTAAATCTCTGTCATTTCAGTTGACAACTTAAAATTCTAGACCAGTAATCAGGCAAAATCACAGCAAATACGCAGTAAATATCATACACAAGCAATGCCGAGGGTCGAACGGCGCGGACCAATAATAATAAATTGTGCACTGCCGAAGGGTCGAACGGCTCGAACCATAAATACATCTATTTTTCCCCGCTCGCGAATCGATCATGCGACGCAGTCAACATAAAAATAATAAGGCTAGCCTGCTCGCGAATCATACCTGCGACTCAGGTGCTCATATGTACACGTATTCACATAATAAATCTGTATTTTTATCAAGGCAACAGTTACTCCGGAAAGTGGTAAAATTCTTCATAAAGGAACATGAAAAATAGCTTTTAAATCTTTGTTTTGAAACTCATTTTCCAAGTTTAATAATATTCAATAATATAACCTTATCAGGTATACAATTATCCACGGAAGAATCAATTCTCTTTCTAAATAATTATGAAAGGTACACACTAGTCTTCTTAGAAATCAATTATCGATTCATAGTATTTACAGCCTAATATTAGTGGCAGGATCACATGTACAATACATAAGGCATGCTAGTGGGTCCTAGTCTACCCCGGACATGGCATAATAGTAGCGACACACGGACTCCCGTCACCTCGTGCGTACGTAGCCCCCGAAGATAATAACACATACTTAATTAGTTCACCCAGGAGGACAATTTCCCCTCACGAAGTTAGAAAGGAGACTTACCTCGCTCCGAAATTCCATAACCGGCTTCCAAGCACGTCGATGACTTAAATCAATGCACAATGCCCCAAAACTATCCAAATAACAACAAACCAATGAAAATATACTCTAATATTTGTTAAAAATTCAAATTATATAATTTCCCAACTCCGCTCAGTGAATTGACCAAAATGCCCTCGGGCCCACGTGCCCGAAATCCGAAATTTCTCGAAGATATATTCTACACATATATTTACTAGTTCAAATATACAATTTACTCCAAATTCTATGCTCAAATTCAGGTTAGAAATCCAAAATACTATTTCTAGGTTTTCTTCAATATTTTCCCAATTTTTTCACAATTTTTCATGTTTAATCCATGCATATAACTTCTATAAATCTTAAAAACATGAAGAAATTACTTACCTATTGATGCTTGATGGAAAACCCCTCTTGAAGCTCCTCAAAATCTCCCACATCAATGAAACAAATGAAGAAATGATCAAAATCCTGTTTAAAATATCTCACTGCCCAGGCGACCCTCCTATGCAATCGCATAACATGCTCCGCGATCACATTGGCCAACTATGTTGCCTCCCAAATTCCCTCATTGCGATCGCATCCCAACACCTGCGTTCGCACAGGCCAAAGCTGCAACCCCCACATTTCCTCTATTATGCGATCGCATACACTTACCTGCGATCGCATAAGGCAAAATCCAGCAGCCTTCCAAATTGCACTGTGCGATCGCATACACTTACCTGCGATCACATAAGCCAAAATTCCAGCCCCTCTAATTTCTTCTTCGCGATCGCACACTACGGGCCGCGATCGCATAGCTTACCAGTGACACCAGCAAAAAACAGCAGCAGGTAGGGGGAAAATGGTCTAAAACCACCCCGAAACACACCCGAGGTCCCCGGGACCCCGTCTAATCACACGACTCAGTCCCATAACCTTACATGGACTTGATCGAGGCCTCAAATCACATCAAACAACGCCGAAATCACGAATCGCACTAAAATTCAACCTTATGAACTTTGAAATTTTAAACTTCCACATTCGATGACGAAACCTATCAAATCACGTCCGGTTAACCCCATATTTTTCACACAAGTCATATTTGACATTACAGACCCGCTCCAACTTCCGGAATAGCATTCCGACCTCGATATCAAAATTTTCACTTTCGGTCAGATTTCTCAAAAACCTTCAAATTTCTATCTTGAGCCAAATAACTTCAAAATGACCTACGGACATCCAAAATCACTTCCGATCGCGCCCCCAACTCCAGAATCACCATACGTAGCTATTCCCAGGCTCGGAATCCTAAACGGACATGAATAACACTGAAATGCCTTACAACCCAAATTTATGAAATTCTTCTAAAATGTTATCTTCCATAATATACGCCGAAACGCTCCCGAGTTATCCAAAACCCGATCCGGACATACGTCCAAGTCCGAAATCATCATACAAACCTGTAGGAACCTTCAAATCCTGATTCGGAGGTCGTTTAATCAAAATTCCAATCTTAGTTGATTCTTCCAACTTAAGGCTTCC
>ML401887.1:73440-93099 GCA_005239525.1 Nicotiana knightiana
TTTTTTTTTTTTTTTTTTTTTTTGAAGATAGAAGATTTTATTTTATACCAAGTATGGATAAGGTCATTATAAGCCATAGGTCATTACCCGAGATGCTTAACATTGCATCAATATTTCCTAAAGCAGCTAGCTTGTTACAAACATCAAGAGACATATTGCGAACTATTACTTCACTATTCATGTCCCTTAGCATCCTTGACTTGACAAAAATAGGAGGTTTATGATAGCAAACTAGGTTGTTCATAATAGGCTGCTTTGATCCTTCTTTTGCCAAAATATGAGTTGTTGCATTGCCTTCCCTGCAACTATGCATGAGGGTTGCTTGTCCCAGCTTGTTCATTAGCCATCTGTAGTCAAAAATAATATTGTTGTAAGTTATGTGTCCTTTTTCAAGACAGTGTATAAAATTAGTGGAATCAGTTTCCACTTCTATTGGAGTAAGATTATTTGTGGATGCGTAGCTCAGCCCTTGATGTAGAGCTAGTAGTTCAGCGTGTAGTGATGAATCTGCATATACTGATTTCATGAATCCGTGGATCCATATAGAATTTGCATTCATGATGAATCCTCTGATACCTGAGAAAACACTAGTACTTCTAAAAGCACCATCAGTGTTAAGTTTGTACCAACCTGTTGGGGGAGCATGCCAAGAAATATTAGTTGAAACAGTCCTAGTAATATTTGTTGTTTTTTCAGAATAGAGCCGATATTCTATGGCATGATTAATTACTAAGGAGGTTTTGAGGGGTAGGTTTGTATTATTAATGTTGTTATTATTCCTAGTAATCCAAATATTCCACATTATGAAAGGAAAAAGGTCTTCCCATTTGATGAAGTTGGGAAGCAGATTTGGGCAACTATGGATTGGGGGTTCTAAGTTTTAAGAGTGATAAGCCAGTGCTCGTTGGTGTTGGAGATGGATACTGCAGGAGTAGGGGTTTTTAATAGGGTGAACCAGGATTTTTTTGCCGTATCACAGTGAAGAAAAATATGTTCGATGCTCTCTTCTTCTTTGCAACAGCAAGTACAGGTTGGGTCGATATTTATGCCAATAGAGTATAAGTATTTCATGGTAGGAATTTTGTCGTGGTAACAGAGCCATAGGAAGAATTTTATTTTATTAAGGCAGTTAAGGGACCAAACCCATTCAAAGTTTTTCCCTGTTGGGTTAGTGGAAGGATCATTAGGAGGTTGTAACAAGATTTAGTGGAGAAGATTCATTGGTAGTTCGACTCCAATAGATTTTATCATGGAGATTGCTTTGAAGGATTATGATGGAATTAATCTTGTTGACTATAGAGGTGGGGATGTAAAAAGGTATTTTATCAAGGTCCCAAGAGTTATTTAGGTAGAGATCCTTTGGAGTAAGGAGGAGATCACCTTCATTTAAAGGTCCTATAAGGATTTGATGAAGAGGTGGGCAGTTAGGAATCCAACTATAGTTCCAAATGTCTATGTTGGAGTTGGGGCCAATAGACCAGGCTATTCCTTTTTCACAAATAGCCCATCCAATTTTGAGACTTTTCCAAATGAAGGATGGGTGTTTAGGCTTTTTGTTGATATATTTATTAATAAGCATATTTGCCCACGGGGATGTTGGGTTATTTAAAAATCTCCAAGCTAGACTTGTAAGGAGAGTTTTGTTCTTAGCACGGGCTTGCTTAATACACAATCCCCTGATTGATTTGTCACAGGTAATAGTGTTCCAATTTAAGAGGTATAGTTTTTTTTAGTGTCAGTCGTTCCCCAAATGAAGATTCTAATGATTCTATCAATTAGCACAGTGATTTTTCTAGGTAACAAGGTGATTTGCATGAAGTAATTAGGAATGCTAGCTAAGGTAGATTTAGCGAGGTTGGTGCGCCCAGCAATATTTAAAAAATTTGTTTTCCAGCTGGCTAGCTTAGATCGTAATGTATCTAAAATGAAGTAGAAGCCCCTATTTTTGGGATGGTGGTTGTGAATAGGGAATCCTAGATATTTTCCAAATGTTGTGGTGCTTTTGATGCCTAGGTAAGTTGAGGTAAAAGAAATATCTTTTTTGGAGCAATTAGTAGAGAAGTATACCCTAGATTTTGTATAGTTGATTTTTTGGCCCGAGAGATCGCAGAAATTAGTGAGACAGTTAAGGCTAGTGGAACAATTTCGCCTAGTGAATTTACCCGTTAGAGTTAAGTCATCTGCAAAAAAAAGATGGGAGATAAAAAGACCATGAGGGGTTATCTTAATGGGGTCCCAAAGGTGGTTATCGACTAAGTTATCAATGCAACATGAGAGCATTTCCATGCAGAGAATGAATATATAGGGAGACATGGGATCCCCCTGGCAGATTCCTCTACTGGGAAAAAAATAATTTATTTTTTTCCCATTAATTAGGATAGAAATTTGGTTAGTGGTGATACAATACATAATGAGTGTGGTAATAATAAGAGGAAATTCAAAGTAATGAAGCGTTTGATAAACAAAAGACCATTTGATTCCTTCAAAAACCTTTTCAAGGTCAATCTTAATGACCATGTTGTCAATCTTACCTTTTTTTTATTGATAGAGTGAATAACCTCTTGGATAATGGTAGCATTATCACTTGCCCTGCGGTTTTTCATGAAGCTAGCTTGATAAGGGCTAATGAGGGTTGATAGGAAGTATCTTATTCGATTGGCAATTATGTTGGTAATTATTTTATAGATGGTATTGCAAAGTCCTATAGGTCGGAAGTTCTTAAGATTATTGGCATTAGGGAATTTTGGAATGAGACAGATATAAGTATTATTTAGGGGGTGTGTGATAGAGCAATCTTTAAAAACCTTATGGCAACAAGAAATTACTGAGGGTCCAACTAAATGCTAGTATTTTTGAAAAAAGAATGGATGTAGACCATCCGGTCCAGGGGCTTTGAAGGTTTTGAATGAATAGAGTGCATCTGTGATTTCAATATTTAGTATAGGTTTATCTAATAAGGAAAGTTTAAGGTTGGAGAAATTGGTGGGGTTAGTCTTGATGAGTTTCCAGTTTGTGGAAGTCATAGAGGTAGTGAAAAGATTTTGGAAAAAAGAGGTAGTATGCTTAAAGATAGCTTCTGGATTGTCGAAACAATTCCCATGATCGTCTTTAAAAAAGACTATTTGGTTTTGACATTTTCAGTTTGAGGCGCTGATGTGGAAGAATTTAGTGTTGGCATCACCGTCATTTATCCAAGAAACCCTAGATCTAATTTTCCAGTAATCCTCTTCCACTTTTAAAATGCCATTACAATCCATTTTGAGGTTTTCTTCTAAGTTCTGAAGAAAGGTGCTAGTGTGATAGTGGCTAGAGGTTTGGATACCACTTAATCTATCTAGAATAGTCTTTTTTCTTTTTGAGAATGTCTCCAAAAGTAGCATTCTTCCATTCCAATATGTTCTTTTGGAATTTACGTGAGGCAATAATTAAGTTATTTGACCAACTAGAGTTGATAACGTTAATGAAGTCGGGGTGTTTGTACCAAAAGGATTCAAGTCGAAAAGGTCTAGCGACATTATTAACATTACTGCTGGAGAGGGTTAAGATAAGGGGATTATGGTCTGAATAGGTTTTATGAAGATGGGTAACAAAAACATTAGGAAAAATATTTAACCAATTATCATTAACAAAATTTCGATCCAAACGTTCCATGATCAAGCCCCTAGATCTTTTCCTATGATTTGACCAAGTGAAATTACAGCCCTTGTAACCAAGATAATTGAGATTACAATGGCTAATGTATTTCCAAAGGAGTGATGATCTTCTAGGGTTTATAGGTCGGCCACCTAACTTATCATTGTCCATAAGGACGTCGTTAAAATCTCCACCAATTAACAATGGGCCTTTGTGAATAGTAGACATATCTTTTAGGTGGTTCCATAGATTATTTTTATTAATAACAGAAGTACTAGCATAAATAGAGATAACGAGCCAAGTTATTTTAGTAGCTTTTACCTCAATCATAGCATGGATAATTTGGTCCCTTATATTGAAGCTATGCACATTGACATTATTGGAACTCCAGAGGATAACCATACCTCCTGCTTGCCTCTCCGCAGGAACTTCAATCATATGGGTGAAATCATGGTCGTTCAGGATAGAAGCATGCGAGGACGTTCTAGTTTCTAGAAATGTTACCACGCAAGGTCTGTGAGTGTCTACTAAATCCCTAAAGTGCCTACGAAAGGTATCATTGTTGGCTCCTCTCACGTTCCACAGAATAATGCGAGCAGGCTTATTAATTTGTGGCGTTGGATGGATGATCACATTCCTCCCCTCCTCTGGTGAGAGAGGTGGGGTTCTCCTTAGGCATGACACTAGGATTACACATGTTTGCCGATTGTTGGAGTTCCAGTGGATAACCATACCTCCTGCTTGCCCCTCCGCAGGAACTTCAATCATATGGGTGAAATCATGTTCGTTCAGAAGAGAAGCATGCGAGGACATTCTAGTTTCTAGCAATGCTACCACGCAAGGTCTGTGAGTGTCTACTAAATCCCTAAAGTGCCTATGAAAGGTATCATTGTTGGCTCCTCTCACGTTCCACAGAATAATGCGAGCAGGCTTATTAATTTGTGGTGTTGGATGGATGATCACATTCCTCCCCTCCTCTAATGAGAGAGGTGGGGTTCTCCTCAGGCATGACACTAGGATTACAACATGTTTGCCTATTGTTGGCTCCTGGGGGGAGGGGGAGGGGGGATGTATGTCCATGGAGCACTTGTACAGTTCCATTGGACAACTGAAGATGTACTTCTTATCCTGCTGTTCCCTGAATAGTAGCACTTTTACCTCTCCTAGACTTGCAAATTCTACTGGTAGCTCGTGTCGATAGAGGTCTAGTTCCTCTCTCGACTTCCTGATTCTGTACTGGGATGGGGTTGTTTGGAGGGATATTTTCTTGCATGGTGACTGAAGCATCCTCCTGAGGTGGGGACTGGTTATGGTGAGGTTGAATTTCCCAGGGCATGAATATTGGGTTGATAGTGGATTGCTCCTCCGGTGGGAAGAATGGGAGGTTGGGTAGTGCTAGTGGTATTGTTGGAGGTTGATTGTGGGGAGGAAGGTTCCAATGAGTCTGCATTTCTTGGATTAAGGTGGGGTTGAGATTTAGAGCTAGTGGGTGCAATATTTGACTAAGCCAAGTTTGATTCACGTAGAACTTCATCGCCAGATGCAAACCCTCGGATACCAGTTGTGCTAGGTACTGAGGATTTTGAATGACTAGGACAGTCTCTTGGCCATTGATCATCATGTTGAAGGATATCGCATGGCCCATGAGGCCCATCTCCAACCAAGAGACTGGCTGGTGGTTCTGAGGGGGTGGTGGAGATGTGTAATAATGAGGGGGGTTGGGTATTGGAAGAGGGAGGTTGTTCATGATTGTTTGATGTTGGTTGTGTAAAGTGTGGATGAGTCTCGGTCGCCTTCTGAAAGATAGAGGAACCTTATGTAAAGCCCACAACTCAATTTTGACTATTTGCATACTTAAGGTTGATGTTATGCATTTGCTTTTTCTACTCTTCTTTTTTTTACGTTAATTAATTCTTCATGTATTTGTTCTTTCTTTGGTGTTGATTTACTTGTGTATTTTTATTGTGGATCTGAATCTTTTGGCATATACTAAGCATATTGTATCCTATTTATTGGAATCTTTGTTCATATTCTTGTTATAAATATTCATTTGTGATTCGTTTAAACTATTACGGTTCTATAGAAGGGATGATAAAGGAATTTTACTCTTGTGAATTAGGGAAAGAAAGATTCATAATAAAGTTTAGGTTGATTAGAATTCATAAATTAAAGTTTAGGTTGATTAGAATTGGGTGAAGGTATATCCTAGTTTATTTATTTACTTTTTTTCATATTATGTTTATCATATTATATTATCACTATTGTTATATGTCTAAAGATTTCTTTGTGTTCTAATTGAACTTATTGTCTATCGAAGTTGTTAAGAAAATATAATTTTAAGATGATATTTTGATTCAAGATGACTATAATGTTTTTAACTTCCTATACCGCATATTCTATGAAGATTAATTTAAAATTTTGATTGTTTATTTCAATCTTTTAACTATTATACTACTTGAGTTTATTGCTCTTTAAAAATAATTTGTTAATTATGGTTGTTTTGCAATAGAAGATCAACAATTATTCATTCCTCAAGTTAATTCATTCACTTCGAAAACGAGATTTGAGTAGAGGAATTGACACTCTCCAACTCTGGCTATGGTTAGAAAAAGGGAATGAGCATGGCTTGAGGAACAAAAATCTTTCATCTTTATGGCTATAATTATAACGTTTAATTCGGTAATTATTTCTTTAAAGGTTTGATTGATAACTTATAATTTTTAGCTATTCTTGAAATTTAATTAATTAGGCAAGTATTTCTACAAGTTTTTTTTTTTTTTACAAATATATAATATCTATTAGGATAGAAATAGTAGTTTTTTAGAATCTTTATTTGTTGAGATTTGTTATTGTCAACAATAATTAACATTTGTTGAGATTTTTTTTACAAATATATAATATCTATTAGGATAGAAATAGTAGTTTTTTAGAATCTTTATTTGTTGAGATTTGTTATTGTCAACAATAATTAACATTTGTTGAGATTTTTTTTACAAATATATAATATCTATTAGGATAGAAATAGTAGTTTTTTAGAATCTTTATTTGTTGAGATTTGTTATTGTCAACCATAATTAACATTTGTTGAGATTTTTTTTACAAATATATAATATCTATTATGTACTTTTGTGCTTTTGTATTCGCTGAACTTTATGTCAAAATGTTTTTACGTATGTGTGCATCTTTTTATCTTGTTTAACTAATATTTATTAATGGTCAAAGAATTTTAAACTATCAATTTATTTTTACCTACTTCATTTTTAAAATTATAAATAAAGTTAATTGTAGATATTTTCTGAGCGACCTGATAATATAAAGTATTATTGCATATAAGTTACACTTTTTATCTTTTAATGTTATCTAATGCGCAGGATTATGGCAATAAAGAGATGAGAGAAATTTGTGTGCAAACTTACTAACGGGAATTATACCAATAATAAATAATAATATAATACATGATGGATCAACTTTGCTGCTCATGTTTTGAGGACATTTTTTGGATATGTTTCTTCCTTTATATTAATGAGCATAAATTTTTTGATAATAACATTAATAAATTTATCATTTTTACGAACTTGAATTATCCTTTTATTTTATAACTCGTATATATTTGTATAAAATTTATTAATGTGATTATCAAAAAGTTTATACTCATTGATATATATGTACATGCACAATGCGTGTACCCTAAAAATATTTTAATATAATATCTATATTATATTAAAAGCACGAAGGTCCTTAGCGAAATATCATTCGCCTTTTTTATCCTTTAAAAATAGAGTTCATATTGGATAAAATAGTAATTTAAATATTTCCCTAATATGTAAGAATGCTCATTTTAATTATTTTCCTAATATCTGAGACATTGAAATCAACTCTAATTCTTTAAAATTTTTCATAGTTGAATATGTAGAGAATTCTTATATTTAGGATCCTAAAAGAAATTAAATTTTATTTTATACAGGTTTCCTTATTTCAAGCATATTAATATTAAAGTTGTAGTAAGCTATAATTTATTTTATCATTCAAAACTTAGAAATTAAGTACTCATATTTGTACTACATTTTTTCCGTAGATTAGCACTACTTTAAAGCTACTAAAAATAGGTAAACATAAGTTATACTAAAGTATAATACGCATTGTGTTTGGCAAAATTAAAAGTAACATCGAAATATTGGGTTCAAAAGGAAAAAAAGTTAAAAGAATAAGCAGGAATATCCCTATTAAAGGGCGTTATAAGCATTACCAATTTTCAATAGCACCAGGATTTAGTCTCTCTCGGTTAAAGATATCATTATTTTTTAAAAAGTATTTTTTTGTGTCTTTTACCCTTTTTTGTCTTTCATTGTTGATTGCAGCTTTAGCTTGAAGAGAGTCTTGCTTTGAATTCTCTTTTATGTTCTTTTTAATTTGCCATATGACAAGTTTGATATTTTCATTAAGTTTTAATCGTTGATTGTGATTCAAACTCTTTTATTGCTTATTAGTGTTTTTGTTTTTATTTACCATCTTCTTTTATGATCTTAACTTGGTATTGTCTAACTTTTGTGTTTTCTTTCTCCAAGTTTTAGGTTGCCGATTCTACAGTTTAGAAGCTTTTGGATCTTTTAAAACTAACGCAGCAAAGTATATCAAGGTAACTTATTATTTATTTTGTTCCTCACTAAACGAGATATGAGTTACGCCTTAGCATGTGAGCCCCGTAATCTTTTTTATTTTTTTTGTTTTTAAAACTATTATTGTAACATTTGGCAGTTTTTTCTTGGTTTAGTTTGTTGTTACTTTTGTTTTTGATGCTTTTATAGGATTTTGGAAGAAACATTTTCCACTTAAATCTTATTCTTTTAACCTTCCAATTCATTTTTTTTAGGATAAAGATTGTGTCGGTTAATACTTTGGGTTAAAAGATGATTTAGGTTAAAGAAAATATCTAAATACTAACGTAGTCATATTATTTTATACTTATATACTGACATCACTATTACACAATAATTCATATTATTTTATATTTATACATTATTTTATTGATACACGCCAAGTTCACGTGTAACGCACGTACATTAAAGCTAGTTGCTAAAACATGATAAGACCTTAATTTTGTTCGGCTACAAAAGTTTTTGATTGGAAACAAATATATTTTTCAACTCGGCAGGTTATGGGTAATCAAGATTTGGTATTGGGTTTGGATTTTGGGCACCCGAGCCTGGGTTGACTTTTGCTGACTTTTTGAAAATTCATCTAAGATGGAAGCGATATGGATTGGGATTACTTCCTGTAGCATTGTTTGGCTTCCTTGGTTCATTATTGGCTTGGATTTGCATAATTTGGAAGGCTAGAGCAAACTTTTTATGCGATTTAAGGTTAAAGACTAGCCGGATGAGGTAAGTATCTTGCATAATCTTGTTGGGAGTGAATACCCCTTATGATATGACCTTGTCTAATTGGAATGTGTGAGAAGAAACATATATGCGAGGTAATGAGCATATATGCGGGTGTATCACAATCCAAAATCCCACCTCAGGTCATGATCACATCTAGCCATATTTGCTACGCAAGCCAGCTCACAATTAATAAAATATGATTCAATTTTATTTAATCAATAGTGTTATATCATAACAAAAGCAAGAATAATCTCAAAAAAATAAAATATATGGTACAATCATAACATGGTCTGAACACGACCAAAATAGTACAACCCCAAGAACTAGGCGACACAAGTACACGAGAAACTACTGAATTAGTACAAGTCTGAAGACATAATCACAATTGTCTATGAGATGAAAACAGATAGGAAATAAATAAAGATGGGGACTCCATGTGCTGTTGTACTACAGCTCACCGCGAAAGCTCCAATAACACATTCCTACTCAGCTTAAAGGGTACCGCCATATCAGTCTCAAAACCTGTAAAAAAATATGCAAAAGTATAGTATAATTACACCACAATTGGTACCTAGTAAATATCATGTCTAAATTCGAAGAAGTAGCAGCGATGCTATAGGCATCGATATACTTACAAGATAGATAATAATAACAATCCTGGAGTTGAAACAGTAAATATCCTCATGATCCATAGGTATCAAGATATAAAACAGTTGAAAGATATAAAGCATTCTTTTCCAGTTCAAGAGATAATCGTAACGCTGCTCGGATACGGTATTTAAAGATATCATGCTTCACTCAACGAAGTCTAGGCTCCCAACTAGCATGTACATATGACATGCAATAGTTAATATCTAAATGGATGATTCTAAGGGGTCGTTTGGTAGGATGCATTAGGTAAAATAATGCATGCATTAGACTTGTGTATTAGTAATACTTTGTTTGGTACGCTTTTGAATCTATGCATTAGTTATGCAAGCATTAATTATACGCCCTATTTGGTATTATCATATGCATAACTAATGCATAAGAAACCATGGCATTAACAATGCAGTGGGCTTTAATGCATACATTAACTTAGTTAAAGACAATGTCCTTCAAAATTTGTACTTAATTAAAATATTCTATTATATAATGCAAGTTTAAAATAATCTAATAAAGTGGGAAATAAAATTATATCCCTAGAAAATAAATAAATACTTAACATATTTTTTTATAAATAAAATATTAAGTTCTATACTACAATATAGGTAGACAAATCAAATAATTTTCTTAAACATTTTTCATATGCAAACATTGTTCAACATATGTTTCTTTTAAAAGATAAAGCAATGACTGTTGTGAGTGTATTTTTGTAAACAAACAATTCTTTTAGAAATTGTGCAATACTTTAATACATCAAACCAAACAATGGATAAGAAATATGTCTGCATAATTAATACCGGCATAACTAATGCAAACATAACTAATATCAGCATTACTATTACATACTATTCAGCATTATTCTTATACACTCTACCAAACGACCCCTAAAAGAATAAAGGATGTCTATGCATGCTCTATACCCTATCTAATGCCATGGACGGTACAAGATCCATGTACCCCAATACAAAATTCATGTATCCCAATATAAAATTCATGTATCACAATAATCGAATACAAAATTCATGTATAGAGCCGATACACAATCCATATATCAGCCACGCTCAGATGACCCAAAGTAACATGAATAATCACCTGACGACGGAGGGAAGATTCAAAATCCAAGCAAAAAGGGGAGCTTAATAGCATCACTTATAATCAAATATCCACTAATTATGTAATGTGCCATAACTGTATTTCAGCCGCACGATCTTGCCTCTCCTGCCATAATTTCAGTTCGAATCAAGTGTTCAAATGTATTATATATACATATGCCCTCAAGTTAATAGATAAAATACGCACAAGAATTTAATAATAATCATGCAGATCTAGGCTCATGAAATTTCTATATGACTACAGATGATTAAAGATATTCAACATATCAAGAACAAGTTCCCATGCCTTCATACAATATCATAAACCTAGTCATGATCTCTAACATGAATAAGAGAGCGAACATAGTCATATAAGCCAATAAATTATTGATCAAGATAAGCACGTACTCAAAACAAAGCATAAAGAACCTCAATCCTACCACATGCATGATATAAACTTTGTAAGTGCATATACGCTTGCCACCACGTATATACACAACTCCAATACCTTAAACATATAGAAATCAAGTCAAATCCTAGGGGTTTCTCTTTTAACAAGGTTAGACAAGAGACTTACCTCTATCATGGCTAGCTTCAACCACAAACGATAAAACCTCGCTCTAGACCTCCAATCATGCAAATCCAAGCCAAGCATCATCCAAGGAAGTCAAACATTGTGATAACAAGTGATCCCAATCCATAAAGCTTCGATCTTTGAAGAATTCTCAAAAAGTCAACAAAAGTCAAGCCGAGTCCGCATGCCCAATATCCGAAACCAATACCAAAATCCGATGACTCCTAACCTGCTGAGTCCAAATATATTATTTGTTTCCAAATCCTGGTCCAAATCGTTACTCAAATCTCCAAAATACATCATATTAATGTATAGATAAAAACCCTGAATTTTCTTTCAAAATTCTAAGTTTAAGATGTAAAAATCCATATAGAATCTCGATTACAATCACAAATAGGTAGAAATCATTTATCCTTTTGCCTTGTATGAAAATTCCCATGAAAAATTGCCCCTCTCCAAGTTTAGAGCTAAAAATATGAAAAAATGGGTAAAAATCCCAAAAATAACATCTTATATAATATACCCGGAAGTACCATTTGCGAACGCGACACAAGCCTCACGTTCACGAATCGCAAAACACTTCTGCTCAGGAAAGTACTCTACGCGATCGCGTCTGGGTCTCGCGATCACTAAAGCCAACAACCCAAATCACCACAAACGCGAGCCCCGTTCATGAACGCAATAGCCAATGAGCCACTCGCGTGGTCTGACTCTACACGAACGCAATCACATACCGCAAATACAGAGGTCTTCCTTCCCACAACTCGCGAACGCGAGACAAACACGACGAACATAGAGCTTAAAGCTCCAGCTCTCAAAACACACATCGTGAATGCACCATCAGGACCTCAAACGCGAAGAAAAAAATCTCGCTGGCCAAAATCCTTCTCCGTGATCGCTAGTCTAGCTCCGCGATCATGAAGCTTTGCAGAACACCAGCAACACAACAACTCCAAATTCTACCAATATGGTCCAAAATCACTTGAATCACACCCGAGCCCCTCGGGACCCCATCCAATCATACCAATAAGTACAAATACAATATCCAAACTTACCTAAAGACTCAAAACACCACAAATAACATCAAAATAATGAATCAAAGATCAAAACCATTCTCTTAACTTCCAAACTTTCTAACTTCGCCCAACTCGTCCGAATCATACTTAGATATTCCGGATCACAACCAAACTTTGCACAGAATTTCTAATCAACAATATGAACCTATACAAGGTCTTAAAACCACAATTCGAGTCCGCTAAAACAAATGTCAACATCCAGTCAAACCTATGAACTTTTCAATTCTTTGAATTGCCAACTGTCAACAAAATAGATCCAGAACATTCTAGGAATATCCAAATTCAAATCCAAACATACAACCAAGTCCAAAATAAGCATATGAACCTATTGAAACCATCAAATTCCAGTTCTGAGGTTTTTCATTTAAAAGTTAAACCTTGGTCAACTCTTCCAACTTAAAGCTTTCCAATTGAGAATTATTCTACCAAATCATTCCCGAACCATATGAACATAAAAACCAACCATATACGCAAGTCATAATACATCATATGAAGCTAATCAAGGTCTCAAATCGCTGAACAAAATACTAAAGCTCAAAATGACTAGTAGGTCATTATATTCTCCGTCACTTGAACATAAATTTGTCCTCAAATGTGCTAAGAGTTGTTCCAAAGCCGTGAAATAACTGCACAAACTCATCATACACACACCCACGAGAGATATCATACTACCTCAATCCATATAACTCCATTAGCACAATTCGACCGAAGATTCTTCCTTACACTTTAGCTTACAATCCTTAGAACAAAATTCAAACATCCGAAAATTCCTCTTAGCTCATATTCTTGCATATATACATTGTATCAATCTCAACCAATTGTATCAAAATATAAGTGTACTCCTAATAAGTAACCACATGACATACCCCATCGATCATAATCCCATAGAAATATCTTCTAACCTCAATAGCAGCTCATTACCAACACCGTCGTCGGTGATATACCTTATATCAAATAGAACCTTGTTCCAAACCATCGAAACACTGTTAATGATGAAAGAAGCATGTAGAAATTCATAACCACCCATTAAATCAGTAAGTCATGGAGTTCTCTCGCCTGAAAAGAACCTCTGCATAATATCTAAGTTGACTAGTGACATTCTTTCCCAAACACACTTATCCAAAACCAATTGCAATAAATCCAGGTCCAATAACCTCCTCTCAACCATTACAAACTGTTGGACTGACAGGCCACACCAAAAGCCAACTAGAACTGCATACGACACAATCCATGCACCAAACATACAACAACATAAATGTAGCCAATAATGGAAAGATAACTAAATGGGAGTATTGTTCGACAAGCCAGACATATAATCACAAAATCATAATGCTATTAATCCATCCCACTAGGTTGAAATAAAACACATATAGTAAGCACAAGAAATCATATTCAAACATAACAAAATTGCAGTGTGTAGTTCGAACTAACCATCATACCGCCCCACACAGAAATACTCATTGAGTCAAAATCTTCATGCTCACCAAACACATATGTATTACAAGCACATACCTTGTATAACAGTAACCACATGAAGATGGTTAGCATAGAGCCGCTACGAATACACAAGCACAACTCTGGTGAAATAAACAGATCAACATCTCAAGAGCCATCTCTCTCATATAATACTACAAGGCCTAAATAGGATCACAACATCCGCTTGAATAATCAAGTAGCCTCACAACCCATTATAGTATACAGGAGTAACACATGAAACAGATTAGGGCAAGAATAACATCCATTCAGCCCAAGAACACACCTATAAGAAAAGTTGCAGTGAGCAAGCAAATCTGATCCAGTATATAATACTCATTCTCATTAGGCCTGCCAATAGCCCCCAAACCAATTCAAATTATCCTAAAATAGGTAAATAACCTCCCAAAATCCACAATGATCTCATCGATGACACATACAACCAGTTGTCTAGCCCGTAATACACTTACATTGTCCACAATGAACATAAATAATCTTCCTCCACAAGGATCAAATCTATAAACCTCGAGAACACAAAAATCTCCATACTTGATCTCTACCTCTCCCACTTAAATGATAGAACATCATGCATACACAGCCACCTCATAAAGAAATACTCTCATAAACCTTTCGCACCAAGTGCGAAAAATCTATACATCCCCCATTACCACCACTAGTCAAGCGTCTAAGAAAGTCTATAATGTGTCTTCTACAGCACACACTCTCCTTAGGAGATAGAATATAGTGTTAGCATCTTCTTAAAAATCTCAAATCCTCCATGCTATCTAGAATTTATGACATTCCTTTCAAAACTGAACCGCAAACTTGTCCATTCAATCTCAATCCTACACAGCTCACTGAATCTATGATGCCTCAACACAAAAATACGAGAATCCCATTATCAACTATGGATCACAAATAAGATACACACTCAGTAGACCATAAATCTTCATCTTAACTTAGTTCGCAAGAAAGTCACGACACCCAACAACCTCCCATACTCGTAGAATACATCAAACTCAAGTCGTGGTAAAATCATCACCATTCTTCAGAATCCATTTGCACATAACTGAGCCATCAAAACTGAATCTCTCTAAATTAACCAAGTCACGCAGACTGCCAAGCTCGAAAGGTATTCCCACGAAACATCTGTAAAGTCCTATTATTCCAAAGGAATTGATCATCTCTATTACTATGCTGATCCAATCTAGTGCTAAACGAACCCCAACTTTTTCAAATTACTCATGACCCGCCTTCACGACAGCACTTCTCTTTCCCGGTACACTATAGACCTCAATAAAAACTAATCCCAAGTGATCACAACATGAAATATCATCGTCCTAAGACTCGTAAGCCACTTTATTCCCTCTTGTACAACCAATAGCGCCTCAAATCAAAATACCTACTCTGAAGAGATATTCTATGAATATGAAGTTGTTTATTCCATGTCTTAATAATTACCTCGTAGAATTGATGATGATACAACAATATCCCAAATTTATTCCACAATCCAACGTCAATCTCAACTCCTCAGCCACATAGGAAATTCAAAAATCTTTAGATACTATATCTTAAATCTTGAACCCACTAGAACTATCCTCGACAGTCACCCATCAGCTATACTCCAACATACGTAGCCAAACATGCCGAACAATCAGTGTTGCATCAACACATAAATACTCCTAAAGAAACAACCGAGCGAATCCTTTAACCACATCCACCGAGGACTATCCAGTCTGAGCCATTCCACAATCTATATATAACAGCCAGATGAAATGTAATACGACTCCGGCAAATTCCTTGCCCGAATAAATCTCGTAGTTATCCCCCTCAAGCCATAATTGATCCATAAGCGCACCTAAGACCAGGAATACAACCATACATGACTATTTGATCCAAACGTTGATGATAAGCTCTCCTACTTGGCTTTAAGCCACTTTCACATAACCCAAGAACTTATAATGATCATTCCTCCTTAATTACCATGAAGCTGTTACTCAGCTGACTTCCTCATAAGCTCATGTTGCACTAACCATAACACATCCTAAATTATTAGGCCAAATGCATACTCAACCTAGTGACATTCGATCTACCTCAAGCGATGCAGGCTCACATAATAGTACATATATCCCATTGGATAAAAATGTATAACTCTTCGTAGTAGCCTCCTAAGAAATCATATAACCTCTAATCTTCTCATAGATGATAGCCCACATGTGTAGCCTCAAATCTCCATATGACCTTACCATGAGCACCACCACTATGTAATCAACTAATTCTCTTGAGTATATGCTCGTACACAGACTGCAAGAATCTGTTTCATTCCACCAATGAACAACCAAAAGATCATCAACATATCCAAAACTCAAGACAATATAGTACACCAAGATGATAATCAAGAATTCACATTCCCTTTGTAGCTCAAGGAAATCATTCCTGTCAAATCCAAAACCTTCCAAAACATAAAGTAGTCCTCACAAAAAATGAAATTCACATACTTAGTCATTTACCCACAATGATCCAAATTGTACCAACCTTCCTCAAATATTTTGGCTACCCTACCACAAAGTCCATAACCATATGCCCCCATTTCCACGCAGGTATAGCCATCTTTTGAAGTTAGCCACTCAATCTCTGATGGTCTTTCTCAAACTGCTAACGATCAAACACTACGAGGCATGCCTAGTAATGTCCTTCTTCATCCTCTGCCACCCAATTTGTTGCCTTGAATCGTGATAGGTCTATGTATCATCTAGATGAACAAAATACCACAAACTAGGAACCTCCTCAAGGATCATCTTCGTCAAACAATCATTACTGAAACACAAATCCGACTCTGGAGTAGCAGCGTACGAAAATATTAAGGACCCCCTCCTTAGCACCAGCTTACACATCACGTCCCTAAAGACAAGAAAAAAGTAGATCATCACACTAACAAGATCTGATGCGCTCAAACAAAGACAACCGCAACACACAAGTAAGAACTCTGCTATGCTCAGAGATGCCGAATCTCACAAGTTTATAAACTAAGGACGAAACTTTCATAGCCCAAATGCCTCTAAACTACTGAAAACTGCCAAACTCCATATCGTGAACCAGATAGTTCTCCTCATAGGGCGTCAATTGTCGTGATAGGGGAAAAATCACCCTACCACTCTGCACTAACACTGCACCGAGACCAACACGTGAAGCATCACAATATACTATGTAAGGCCTCGAACCCATGGGCAATACCAACATTGGGGCGACTATAGATGGAAATCCCTTCATAAAGCGACGATAGTAGTCAGCACTTAACGTCTGGAAAACATCCCACACCATAGGTACAACAATACCACAAATCGCCGGATCTCAACTAATATCGAGTGCTCAACATACGGTACAAACAAGTAGGAGGGAACTGAAAATATAGGCTTCAAGCCGAGATAAAGTCGTACAATAAGGAATCTAGAAAGGGAAATCTCCTAACATCCTGTAGCTTCTCGGAGATAAGTACACATGTTTCTATACCGATCCACAAGACTCTATTATACCTGCTTGTGACTCTTGAGACCTTTAAAACCTAGAGCTCTGATGCCAACATGTCACGATAAAAAATTCCACCACGGGCCATGATGGCGCCTAGTCGTACTTGCTAAGAAAGCCAACCCACAATCAACAAAATATGGTCAAATTTTCTTTATTTATCAGAGTTATATCATGATAAAAGGATAAATAATTTCAAAAGTAAAATTTAAGGTACAATCATAACATGGTCTGAACAAGACCAAAATAATACAACCCCCAAGAACTAGGTGACACAAGTACACGAGCGAGTACTGAATAAGTAAAAGTCTGAGTACATAATCACTACTGTCTATGGGAAGAATATATATGGGAGATGAATCCATGTGCGGCTGATCAAAATAGTATGGAAGCTAACCACGAAGTATCCAATAACACACTCCTACTTAGCTCAAAGGGTACCGCATACCAGTCTCAGAACCTGCATAATAATATGCAGATATATAGTATGAGTACACCCAATTAAGTATCAAGTATAACCTTTAAGAAATAGTGGAAAGGCTATCGGAATGAGATACTTACAACACATATGGTAATAACAAACCTAGAGCTAAAATAGTAAAAATCCTCATGATCAACAAGTAGCAATATATAAAATAGTCGAAAGATATAAGTCATGCTTTTTCAGTTCAAGATATAATTACAATGCTGCTTAGATATGGTATTTAAAGATAACATTCTTCACTCAACGGAGTCGAGGCTCCCAACTAGCATAAACATATGACATGCACCAATTAACATTTAAATGGATGCTTCTAAAAGAATCAAGGATGTCTATGCATGCTCTAGACTCTATCTAATGCCATGACTTGTACAAGATCCATGTACCTCAATACAAAATCCATGTATCTCAATACAAAGTTCATGTATCGACCCGATAAACAATTCCTGTATCGACTACGCTCATAGGGCCCATAATAACAAGGGTAATCACCTGACTGCGGAGAGATGGTACCAAATCCAATCGCAAAGAGGATCTTAATAGCATCATTCAGAATCAAATATATACTCATCATGTCATGTGCCATAACTATATTTTAATTGCACGACCTTGCCTCTCATGCCACAATTTCAGTCCGAATCAATTGCCCAAGTGTAATATATCTGGATATGCCCAGGAATTAACAGATAAAAGATGCACGAGAACTTAATAATAATTATGAGAATATATAGTCATGAAATTTCAATATGGCTACGGATGATTCAAGCAATTCAACTTTTCAAGAACAAGTTCCTATGCCTTCATAAATAATCATAAACCTAGGCATGATCTCTAACATGAATAAGAGAGGGAACATAGTCATACAAGCCAAAAAATGATTAATCAAGATGAGCAAATAATTAAAATAAGGCATAAATTACCTCAATTCAACCTCTGGCATGTTATAAAATTCGTAAGTGCATATACACTCGCCTCCACGTATATACACCAGCCCTCAATACCTTAAACACATATCAATGAAGTCAAATCTTAGGGATTTTCCTCTTAAAAACGTTAGCCAAGAGACTTACCTCTACTCGAGCTAGCTTCAACCACAAATCACGATAAAACCTTGCTCTAGCCCTGGAATCACGCAAATCCAAGCCAAGAATCATCCAAGAAAGTCAAACAATTGATACGAAATCGTATCAAGAACACGATAATGCAAAAATGCACAGAATAAAAAAGATATAAGATTATGGTTTAAAATAGAGAAAGACCAGAACCTAACTATGAACTAGTTAGACCCCTTGAATTTTACTATGATAAACACTAATCAAGAAAGAACACTAATAAAAATATGAATTAAGCTAAGTAAAGAATGCAATCTGAAATCCCTAGAAGATATATCAGTTAGAACAATGAATTAACATTCAAATACAAAAGATAATCCAAAAGTATGAATGCGAACTCATACATGATTAACCTAATATAGATAATCTAAAAATATGGTAAATAAAGAGAAATAAAAAATACCTTAAACCTCTCAAGGTTTGGTCTTTGTTTAACAATTCATCATCAAAAGTTGCCTTTCAAAATGAGAGGAAGGGACTATTTATACTAGAGCACTATTTAGGCTAAATAACTAAAATACCCTTAGTTTTATAAGAGTAGCCTAAATAGTTAAATTGCCAATATGACCTTAATTTTGACTCCTTTAAAGCACCACAATGCTATGATGTTGACTAGAAAATCATCCTCACCAAGCGTACTCATCCGACATGTATCACCCCCCCCCCCC